>OVAX01000102.1:0-133852 GCA_900406405.1 Lepidium africanum | reverse complement strand
CCGATCAAATCAGGTTTCGGAACTATTTAATATCATTATTATATTCCTTTTATAACACTAATTACTTTATAGGTAATTGTTGATTAGTTGCGCCGGCTTATATCCGCTGGATATAGTGCGAGATATACAAAGACTTATATTAAAAGCAAAAGCATTAGATATGACAACCAAATACTCATATTTTTATCATCTCGTCGACAATGGAATGATCACTTCAAACTGTTTTTGGTCCAATGGTTTAGTGTTATGTCTATTATTTTCACTCAAATAACTAAATTCAATTCTATAAAATTGCATAATATTATTATGATTTTTAAGAGATATTTAATCGTCTGGTCTTATCGATTCAATTATTAATAAAAATACATAGTACTTTTGTAGTTAGGAAAGAAAAGAAATCATACACAAAACAATGCAATCATACGGCAATTCCTCTTAACTAATTGGTCCCAAATTTTAAGATAAGAATAAAAATAGCAATGAAAAAGGAGAAGAAAGGAGGAATAAGACAGGGTGTTTAAGGTGACATGAATGGGAAGAAAGTTGGTGTTATGAAGCATGTAAGAGAGTTGGGTAGTGATGAGAATCATGTGATTGCATGTGCTTTGATGACATGTTCTCTTATTCAAGCCTAAAACCCTAATTATCATCCATCAAAACATACCACATTTTTTATTTAAATAGAAAGAAAAAAACCATGTGAACACTTGTCAAATTCTCATCCAATTCTTTTTGAGACAAAGTGAACCTTCTCAGAAGCTGTAATCTCCATTTTAAGTTATATATATATAAGTCCTTTATCCATCTCTATATAAACAAAGTGCATGCGAGTACTCGTATTTGCATTACATTATATAAATTACTTATCTATACAACATTCTCTGATAATTAACAATATGGCAGTAACAATAGAAGGACGAAGAAAGGAATCAATTTGGGTTATGATGAGAAGACAAAGAACTCGAAGAGCACTTGTGAAGAAGATAATGATTCGACCAAGGAAAAGTTTAGAAGCTTCTAGAAGACCATGTCGTGCAATACATAAACGAGTCAAGACGTTGAAAGAGCTTGTTCCTAATACCAAAACATCAGAAGGTTTAGATGGACTTTTCAGACAAACTGCTGATTATATTTTGGCTTTGGAAATGAAAGTAAGAGTTATGCAAACAATGGTTCAGGTTTTGGCTGAAACTGACTGTGTTTGAAATACCTTAAATATAATTTTTGTAAATCTTATTGGATTTTACGATGTTTTTAGTTTTAATTTGTTCGTGTTTTATTTTTATTATTTCGTGTGATTGTCTTGTGTTACTATATAGAAAAGGAATTTGGGTTATTTATGAAGAGATCAATTATATTATATGCTTAATTATATATTAAACATACCAATTTATACAAATGGAATTGTTTCATTGGAGTACCATTGAAAAAGAACAATACATAATCTAAATTATGATGAGAATTTCGATAAAATTAAGCTCGTATAGTTAAACAATTACAAATGTGGGAAGATGATAAGTGTTTTACCAATAAAACCAAAACGACTGTGTTGAGAGAAGAGTGTTTTAACTTTGGGCCGTGAATGTGCATGGGCCACGAATTCAAATAACAGAACCATATAATAAAACCCATCCAAATATTTTGTTAATAATTATGTTTTCTTTCAAAATAACAGTAGAAATTATGAACCTAAGTCCAGACTCATCCGTGGAACTCATGGAAAAATGGAAAAATATTCCAAAAATCGAGTAAAATAGCAAACCATAATATTAAGAAGATCGAGAAGACTACAAGCTTGATAGTATATTTATAATTTATTAAAAAATTTCAAATAATTGGTGTAACTGTTAAAAATAAATATGCTTTTAATTCCTGCAGATTTGACTACTGTCGCTGTGATAGTGATATATAACAGATACAATTTTTTTCATGGCCACATGTTATTAGTTGTTTTATATATTCGACATGACATGAATTGGTTGATATGAAAT
Organism: Lepidium africanum; assembly: GCA_900406405.1. Taxonomy (NCBI): domain Eukaryota; kingdom Viridiplantae; phylum Streptophyta; class Magnoliopsida; order Brassicales; family Brassicaceae; genus Lepidium; species Lepidium africanum. Next base: position 131,861 of record OVAX01000102.1, on the reverse strand, counting down.
GTACCTATATTTGTATTTGGCATTCAAACAAAATTAGAAATGACACTTTGCGTTTATTTCTTTTATTTTTTTTTATATGAATAATTCAAAGAGCTTTAGGCTGATCAATGGGCCTCACTTCAATATAATTTTTTTTTCATATAATTATCAATGAACTATTTACACACATGATTGCTACAAATTTTGAATGGTGACATGAAGTGTTTTGTGGTTAAGCTCGAGCTATATGCAAACTAAACCTTTACCTAAAAACATTCAACGTAAAACTGGATCATTGTCCAATATGAATATGCGGGGACATAAGACAAAAACAATTTGTATGTAAAAATATCAATGAGTAGCTACCATCAGACAAGATTTTATATAAATCGGCATAATGTTTGATGCGGCGATTAATGAATAAAATAAGATCTCAAATATTGCGTTTACTTTGACTTATTCCATGTGCAAATACCAACGCAACGGTTATTATCTTAACCTTATTTTTGTTTTTAACTCATCCAATTTTTGTATTGGGAAAAATAAAATCTTAAGTGGGTCAACACATGCGATTCGAGTTGCGTTTGAGTGTTTTTCTTTTTTAATAAAATTAATTTTAAAATAATACACCAAAAAGGCATTTAATTAGGGAATTGATTGCTACTTATAAAAACACGAGACATAAGTATCCAAGAAATAAGCTAACGTGAAATTATCCTCTAGAAGCTTTTTCTTCTTAGGGAACACATTTTTTCATAAATATTTTAATAATAAATTCACACTCACGCATAGTTTTGTAACTATCTACAAAAGCATTTAAAATGAAATCAACATTCATATAAAAATTTCAAAGATTTGACTATAATCTAAAACAATGAATTGAGTAGCGGCGCATGATTTTACGTGGTGTAGTGGAAGACTGGTGACTAGGAAACCTGTGACTCGTGACCGGACTGAAATTATTTTATATTGTAATCAAGATTATCATAATTTAAGGCTCTTTTTTGTTAAATCTTAATTATTTGTTTTATCCACTATGTTAAATGAGATCCTAAACGTATAAAGGAAGCAACACTAGTGTTCAGTAAAACAAAAAAGAATTAATATTTGTCTTTATCGTTCGGTGATACGAATCTGCCTTTTCTATCATCCATTGAATCATTATATGTTTTAATCCCATCTTAGAGAAAAAAAATCGAATTATTTTGAATGAATCGGAATAATTAGCTGATTAATTTAGATACAACTTAGTTAATTAATTACATTATAATAAACTAAAGAGCTTCATTAGCAAAGTTACTTTTAGTCTCGTAATTAAGATGATTCAACTAATGATTCAACTAATGATTCAGCTAACTATTCAGAGCACTAGGATTCGATTTTTCTCCACTATACTACTAGATTAAAAATAAAATTTAAGAGGTAAGTTTTATGCTATGGATAAGGTTTTGTCCATCTTTTTTTGTTTGTCAATATTAGATTAACAAGACTCGATTCATATCCTAAAACTCACTTCTAAAATCTATTTTTTTAGTTACCATAATGCAGCGGGTAGAAATCGAATCATGTTACCAAGTCATTAGCTGGATCATTCTAAACACCAGACTGAGAACAATTCAGTAAGTTTTATCGATCTAATTGTTGTTAGAAAAAAAAAAATCTTTATTGTGTTGGCGATCTAACGGCAGGAAGTGAAAGAGTAAAATGAAAGGATGAAACGTGAGCCATTGGATTAGAGAAAGTGTCAAATGGACTAATTCTAAGAATTGGGACCTACAAGCCGACAAATTAAGACACGTGTAATATTTAGAAACGTAGGAGTAAACCATCGATGTGCGTAAACACCGAGCCGCGCGTCTTTGGGCCGACCTTTGATTAAGACTCTTTTTTAGTCAATTAATTTATTTAATCTTAACAAAATTTCACGATTATACAAATGATAAAACATGAAAAAAACGTAACGGTTAATTATAATGAAAGCTAGTACTGATTCAGACAGGTCGTATTATCTCAAACCGGAAAATCATGACACACGGTCGATGACAAAAATTAAAAATAAAAATAGTTACTAAAAAAAGATGGAAAAACAAAATCATGGAAGCATGCAAAAGGAGAGCTAAGTTTACAAGCAAATTATACGGTAAGTGGGTCACTCTTCTTCCACACGTGCATGCTTCTTCTTCACTAAATTAATTTTACAAAATTCAGGTAAATTTTTTCAAAAAAGGATAAAGCAAAATCGGTAAAACACACAAGAAAATAAAGGAACAAAAAGAGAAAATTCAAATATTGACTTTAATAACTTTATCTTTATTTCTTCTTTAGTCATCGGGATCACCGCTGTGTTATAAAAAATCTATGAAGCATGCAGGAGTTATATAAATCTGGGCCCTTTCGATTTTGCTTTGGGTCCACGAATCTTAATTTAATCATAGTTATACTAATCTTATTTTATATTCTTTTACCTCTATCAATAATTGGTGCTACAAATGTATTATAAACAAACTTCTCCATCTTCTAATTCACATGTTATTGAAGTAAAAACAAAATTTAGACAAAGAAAGATAATTCTATGTGTTATGTCATAAAACTTAATAAAATTATTTAGATTAATATAGTTTTTATTCCATAACACTAAGATGTAGCAGAAATAAAGAAAGAATGTTTCACTTCAGCTGCAGGCTTTTATCAGATATTTGTTTCACATTCTGAAAGACACATAAAAGAAGATGTGAACACGGTCCATTAAATTCGGCCTTTTTCTATATTTAAGATACTTATATTTTAAATTTTCATCCACTTTATACTATTTTTAAATTAATAAAGCCGAAAATTTAGATTCATACGTGATCAAAAGTAGAGTCAATCACAAAACTATATTCTTTATTACTTTTTTTTTTTTTTTTACTTGGGAGTTTCCAAACTGTACAAGAGAAGTTTGGACTAATCTTTTTAATTGGTGCCGTCCACAAATAAATTCTCATTTTCGAATATTTAAATGAGTCATAAGCATGCATTTATATCCGAAATTATGATTAAGTTTTGTATGACAGGAAAATTAAACCTATAAACTCTTAAAATTTTTAGACTCAGTTTCCTACGACAATCTTAAATTCTTTCTCTAATAACACCGAAACAAATCTAGATTAAATTATTTTTGATCACGGACAAAGGTCTCACCGCTAACACGTGTCTCTTGTCTTGTTAAAAGAAAAACCATCTCATCACTACGATCTATCCATTACGATTATAGAATTTATATAAAACGTACATTATATAAAAAGAATATTAAAAGGAAAAAAAAAACACAAAGGAAAGACAAGTTTTGTGTACACATTGATATAAAGATGATTCCCATGCACACGAACCAACACCAAGCAAAGCATTTTGTGAAATTTTTTATTTTATTTTATAATTTACGTTTTATTTTCACACTAGAGATCAAACCCGGTTTAATTATCGAACCAGTGATAACCGGACGTGTGAAAGCATTCACTGTCTTCTCTGACTTACGCTTTGACCAACAACTATCAATTTTGAATAAACTTGGTGGGTAACCGGTTACTGTGGCTTCTTCGTACTGTATATTTAACCTGCTATTGCCGGTAAACAAAAAAATCCATCCACCATTTAACACACTGTGACAAATATCAAATCCTTCACTCATTTTATCTCTTTCCTCTCTTTTGCCAATTTTCATTTATTTAACCCTAAGAACTCTCACTTTCCTCCTTCTCTACTCTCCTTTTTCCTCTTAATCAAAAGGATCGATCTATCTGTATTTTGATTTAGTGTTAGTCTCTGTTTTGATGCGATTTCTCTGTTTTTTTTTTAGTATTTGACTAACTTATATAAAGCTGAGTGAGAGAGAAGAAGAAGAAGAAGAACAACAATGGAGTTTACAGATTTCTCAAAGACGAGTTTATATTACCCATCATCACAAAGCGTTTGGGATTTCGGAGATTTACCGACGGCTGAGAGAAATTCATTAGGGTTTATGGAGTTATTAGGTTCTCAACCTCAATATCAAGACTTTGCAAGTGTTTCACCTCATTCTTTCCTTCTTGAAACGCTTCAACCGCAAACGCAAACGCAAATATCAGAGAAACTATCTTCTTCTATTTCAACTATTGTTGTAGCTCCACCGTCAAACGCGTCGACGACAGAGCAATTAGTGACGTCAAAAGTTGAATTGTTATGTTCAGATCATTTATTGATTAATCCACCAGCGACTCCAAACTCATCGTCGATTTCTTCAGCTTCAAGTGAAGCTGTAAATGAAGAGAAACCGAAAAGAGAAGACAACAATGAAGCAGAAGAAGATCAACAACTGAAGAAACAGTGAGATTCATTTTTTTGTCTCATTTTTATTTCTCTAGTTTCGAAAATGATCATGTTATGAACAAATGTAGACTCCATAGAATATAATGGTTTCATTTTTTGTGTATGAACAGATTGAAACCAAAAAAGAATAATCAGAAGAGACAGAGAGAGGCAAGAGTGGCATTCATGACAAAGAGTGAAGTTGATCATCTCGAAGATGGTTATAGATGGAGAAAATATGGTCAAAAAGCTGTGAAAAACAGTCCTTTTCCTAGGTAAAATATTATTATCCTTTTTGACCATTTGTTTGTTTCTTCTAAGATTTTCTTTTGAGGACTTGCATTATGTTAGTTTCTAGGATTTAGTGTCTGATTATTTCAATCGTTTGGTTAATTTTGTGTTATGGTGTTTGGTCTGCAGGAGTTACTATCGTTGCACAACAGCTTCATGTAACGTGAAGAAGAGAGTGGAGAGGTCATTCAAAGATCCAAGTACTGTGGTTACAACTTATGAAGGTCAACACACTCACATTAGTCCACTCACTTCTCGACCAATTTCCACTGGAGGGTATTTCGGATCATCAGGAGCTGCTTCGAATCTCGGTAATGGCTGCTTTGGCTTTCCTATTGAAAGCTCAACGTTAATATCTCCTCAGTTTCAACAGCTTGTTCATTACCATCAACAACAACAGCAACAACAACTCTTGTCTTGTTTTGGAGGAGTCAATGAGTACCTTAATAGTCACGCAAATGGTTATGGTGATGATGATCGTGTGAAGAAGAGTCGAAGTTTGGTTAATGATGATGGACTTCTTCAAGATGTTGTTCCTTCGCATATGTTGAAGGAAGAGTAGTAGATATAAATAGTCTTATCTATAGTGTTGTAATCTATAATATTTTTAATCTTAGGTTTTTATTTGTATAATTGTCTAATCATTCGTTCTAGTGAATGAGATGATTTCTTGTGGATCTAAATTTCATAAGGTACTAATTAATCTGAAAATTACTTATGATTTTTCACCATGGAATTACGAGGCAATATATTAAAAATTCTCAAAAAATTGTAGTTTCAATTTAAAGTTGTTGAAATATCACAATTTTGCAATTAACTTGTAAATCACATAATAAATTGTTACCGACTAAAGTCTATGTAACTATAGTTGCCTTAAAAAAACTTGTTCTATGGGCTATGCATGAACTTTAATTTATATCATAGCTAGGCTATGGAATACTAATTTGATCAACGGTTCTCATGCATTCTAGGGTTTTAGGTCAAATCAGTTAATGAGTTTTTTTTGGGTCACTTGAGTTTTTGTCTTGGAATCTNATGAGTTTTTTTTGGGTCACTTGAGTTTTTGTCTTGGAATCTGGGGAAATTAACTAATTTAATACGATAAACAAGATTAATTAAGAGAGATAAGTAAAGGGGAAATTAAATGCGAAATTGGAAGCATAAATCCAACAACTCCTACCTACTCTCTATATACTTTGATCGACACTTCATTATTATTCAGTTTTGATTATATATTTATTTATTTATTTACTGTTTTTATTTTTCTTGATGTTTCATGATTACACTAGACGTGTGCACTTTCATAAATTTTAAAAACTAAAAAAGAAAATAAAAATTTGTCTGTCACTCATTCCACTAATTTCATTTTCAGATGATGAAAACTCTGTAGTTTTCCACTTAATTTAAACGTGTTTATGTTATATGTTATTATCTACTGTATTTTATCGAGTTACAACTATGAGAAGAAGTGATCTCATTAGAGTTTGGATCGTTTAGTTAAAGGTCTGTGAAACAGACCAAGAACAATCAAAGTTCTTAACATTAAAAAAACAAACGAAAAGAAAGAACAATCAAAGTTTGTGTCGATCCAAAGTGCATAGACGTGTGAAAAAGACTAAAAAAACAAAAAAAAACACACAAAAGAAAAGAAAGTAAAAAAGCAGAGAAACAAGTTACCATGCAATCAAACTTTAGCTTTCCGTAACTTTTGTAGCCATGTGTGCGTGAGAGGGAAAGTGATATTGTAATAATAATAGAACAAGGAAGAAAAAACACAATCTTATGAGGTAATATCACTTTTTGTCTTTTTGTCTAGTAAGTGCATAGCAATGCCAATATCAGTTCTTCTATGTTTCGTATTGTAACCTTTTCGGTGAGTGATAATCCCAATCCAAAGGTACATCATCATTGTCCCTAACAAAGCCACGAACGAAAGCATTATCGTACCAAAAACTCTCGATGGCTTTAAAAGTAAATCGCTAAAAGATGAACAAGCCTTAAACAGGCCATAATACATGGGCCAAGCAAGATAAAACGTCAGACTATATTTAATGGGCTTTTCTCAAATGAACGGGCCTTTGGTTCCGTAAGCAAATATTGAAAAATGAGGGGTTAAGTTGTAAAATTTAAAGAAGTTTATTATTTAGGAAGGAAAATCCTCGCGCCAATCACTAACCCTAGCTTTTGAAATTGGATCCTCTGGTTTCGTTCGTAATGGGTACAGAGAGAAAACAGAAGGTTAGTTTGCACGATGTTATGGAGAATCCCAAATCCAATGGTCTCGGAGTTGCTGATTCGGCGATGGGTGCAAGCAATTTGATCAATAAATGGAATGGGAAGGCTTATTCGCAGAGGTATTACGAGATTTTGCAGAAGAGAAGAGATCTTCCTGTTTGGCTTCAGAAAGATGAGTTTCTTCGTACTTTGAATTCTAATCAGACGCTCATACTCGTCGGTGAAACTGGTAGTGGCAAAACTACACAGGTGAAACTCTCAGCTTTTTCTCTCCCAATTTGTTCTATTATTGATCTGGATTTTGGGTTTAGTGTGCTTTGATCATGAAAGATATAAATTATTGTTAATATTATTATTGTACAGATTCCACAGTTTGTTTTAAATGCTGTGGAGGCTGAAAACTCAGATAAGGGTCAGAAATACTTGGTTGTACGCAGCCTCGTAGCGTTGCAGCAATGTCAGTGTCACGTCGTGTTGCTGATGAAATGGATGTAACTATTGGAGAAGAAGTTGGTTACAGCATTCGTTTTGAGGATTGTACTAGCTCTCGTACTGTGCTTACGTGAGTGTGTTTACTTCTTTCTTGTGGCTTCCCATTTTTTTTTGTGATCTTACCAGCTTAACCTTTCCCACTTTCACCATTACAGGTATTTGACTGATGGTATGCTGCTGAGAGAGGCAATGGCGGATCCACTTCTAGAAACATACAAAGTTATTATTCTCGATGAAGCTCATGAGAGAACTCTTTCCACTGATGTGCTTTTTGGTCTTCTGAAAGAGGTCTTGAGGAATAGATCTGACCTTAAGCTAGTTGTCATGAGTGCAACCTTAGAAGTTGGAAAGTTTCAGGAATATTTTAGCGGTGCTCCCCTTATGAAAGTCCTTGGTAGGCTTCATCCAGTTCAGATCTTTTATACACAGGAACCTGAGCGGGACTATCTCGAGGCCTCTATAAGGACCGTTGTTCAGTTACACGTGTGCGAGCCACCTGGAGATATTCTTTTTTTCTTAACTGAAGAGGAGGAGATTGAAGATGCTTGCCATAAAATCAATAAAGAGGTCAGTAACCTTGGAGATCAAGGGGCCCTGTCAAAGTTGTGCCTTTGTATTCTACCCTTCCACCTGCGATGCAGCAATAGATATATGACCCTGCTCCAGAGCCCTTAACCGAAGGTGGTCCTCCTGGTAGAAAGATTGTTGTCTCTACCAACATCGCTGAAACATCTCTAACTGTTGATGGGATCGTTTATGTTATTGACCCTGGTTTTGCTCAGCAGAAAGTCTACAACCCTAGGACTCGTGTCGAGTCATTGTTGTTGTCCCCAATATCGAAGGCAAGTGCCCACCAGAGATCAGGCCGTGCTGGTAGAACACGTCCTGGTAAATGTTTTAGGCTCTACACAGAGAATAACTTCAACGCTGACCTGCAGCTTCAGACATATCCTGAGATATTGAGATCAAACCTTGCAAATACAGTTTTGACATTGAAAAAAATGGGTATTGATGACTTGGTGCACTTTGATTTCATGGATCCTCCTGCTCCTGAGACACTGATGAGGGCATTAGAGGTTTTAAATTATTTGGGAGCATTGGATGATGAAGGTAACTTGACGAAGACTGGTGAAATAATGAGTGAATTTCCCTTGGATCCTCAAATGTCAAAGATGCTCATAGTCAGTCCTGAATTGAACTGTTCAAACGAGATTCTCTCGGTTACTGCAATGTTATCAGGTACGTCTTCTGCTTGTAATATTTTGGTTAGTCTTCTCAAAAGTTGATAATGTCTGTTTCCTTTGAGCGTACAATGTTCCAATTCCATTTATGGCAATAAGCCTCAGCATATGAGAACACATTTAGAAATATGTCATATACATGGAACATCTACTGCATATAAGCTACATGTGTTTTCCTGAAATTCATTTGTTGTCTGTTTGCCATTGGACTTTAATCATAGAATTAGGTTGTCATAAGCATCTCACTAGTTTGGGTTTTCCATGTCTGTCGTTGGGGATGTCTTAGTACAAACTGATACATGTAGTTGCAGTTTCTCAGTATTCTCTCAAGCAAATGGTATCTTCTCTCGCCTCTATGCATCTGCTGACCTATTCCATGGGCATATTCTGTTATGAAACCAATTCTTTCTCTAGTACCAAACTGCTTTGTCCGGCCAAGAGAGGCTCAAAAAGCAGCAGATGAAGCTAAAGCTAGGTTTGGACACATTGATGGAGATCACCTGACACTGCTAAATGTGTACCACGCCTATAAGCAAAACAGTGAGTTCTCTTTTGTCTTTTTCCAATCTGTCACTTTTCTCTTATAGCTGCTTAAGGCAACTAAATTTATCTCACCAAAATTTACCCACTTGAAATTATTTACAGATGAAGACCCAAGCTGGTGTTTAGAGAACTTTGTTAACAACAGAGCAATGAAGTCTGCAAACAATGTTAGACAGCAGCTAGTGCGGATAATGTCGAGGTTTAATCTGAAGATATGCAGCACGGATATCAACAGTAGCGACTACTATAACAACATAAGGAAGGCCATGCTTGCTGGTTATTTCATGCAAGTGGCTCACCTAGAACGCACTGGCCATTACTTGACCGTCAAAGTTAACGAAGTATGTCATTCTGTTATAGATTTTAATTCTTAATTATGGAGAATCCTTATAGCTTACATCTGATAGGTTGCCTGTAAATTCTGGTGGCAGGTGGTGTTTCACTTGCATCCATCTAATTGCCTGGATCACAAACCAGAGTGGGTGATTTACAACGAATATGTCTTGACTACTCAGAACTTTATTCGCATTGTTACAGATATTCGCGGTGAATGGTTAGTTTCCATCTCCTGATCATCTTATCTCTTGTTTATTAAACATCCAATCACTTAAAAAATCTGCAAGAACTGACTCTCTTTGCTTGTATACAGGTTAGTAGATGTTGCTCCGGATTACTATTATCTTTCCTACTTCCCCAACTGTGAGGCGAGACAAGCCCTCGAAAAGCTTTATAAGGAGAGGGAAAAGAAAGAGAGCAAGAACCGGAAGTGAAGAATTGTACTCTCCTATTCTACGTGAAAATCAAATTACTAGGGACAACAAGAATTTCTTACCAGTCAGAAGACAACCTTGTTTTGATTTCTTATCAGTCATAAAACCTTGCATCACCCAAAAGTGTGTTATTACAAACTTCTGTTTTTAGGTGATTGACATCTTACAAAAGCTAAGTCGCAACTCTTATGTAATACAGAAATGTTGGTTTCCAATAGTCTATGTCTGATTATGTTTGGTTTCTTATACAAAAATTGAAACAAGAGGGTTTAAATTGTAATTTCAAAGAAATTCATTCGTTAAGGACTGAAAATTCTCGCGACGCTAGCCCTAGCTTGTCAATACCCGATTTGAACTGTTGGGGGAACAATGGACGATTATACTAGAGAGATGATGGATCTCAAGACATTGGTCACTCGAACCCTTGAGAAGAAAGGTGTTCTCGCTAAGATCCGGGTAACATTCATTTTTTTTGGGTCGAGATTCCTCTAGTTCGTGCAATACATTATTGGGTCGTTTTCAAATTTCGCAGAGATTTTTCTATGGGGGAAATGAGAATCGCGGAAGCAATTCGCTTGAAAAAACGTACATTTTCGTAGGGTTCATGATTCCAGATCCTTGGTTAGTGGATTGAACGTTTTGACATTTTCTAGATGATGTTGTTTACTTCTGCATTTTAACATCATTTGAATTCCCAAATTTCATCGTACTTAGAAATTGAGTCTGTGAATAAGGTTGTAATCTTGATTGTCAGCTGAGTTGGGTTCTTTTAACATTTAATTGGAGACTACAGAGTTTCTTCTTCTGTAATTTCTGCTGATTGTTTAGTTGCTTTCTGCAGGCTGAGCTCCGTGCCAGTGTCTTCGAGGCAATTGAAGAAGAGGATAGAGTGACAGAGAACAACGAAGGACTTCCTCCAGCTTTGTTGGGAAGCTGTAATGATGATGCAAAGATGCTTCATGCGCTTCCGTCAGGTCTTTCACAATTTTGAGCTGTATCTTTCTTTACACTTCTATCCTTTGAATCTCTTATCTTTGAATGGTTTGGATCAAAATGGCATGTATTTTTGTTTGATCTATAATCCTGCCATGCTCTCTTGACTCTGTATAACTACTGATTTGTTCAATATGTTAAGCTATATGGACATTGAGGTCATTTGATCTCTTAAAGTGTTGAAATGCAGGGAGGTTGCTAACTGCGTTGATTTGTGAATACTTGGACTGGGCACAACTAAATCACACACTTAAAGTTTATCAACCAGAATGCAATTTGGTAATCAATATGATTCTTTTTCTTTGATTTTCTTCATTAAGTAGATTGTAGATGAACTTTTCATACTAATGTGGTGATCTGAAAACATATACAAAGCCAAAAGACTCTTGGAAGGCTGAGTTACGTGACTTTAGCAGCAACAGTGGTTATGATCTCAATAGAAACGAAGATAGCAGACCGCTCCTTCTGGATGTACTTGAAGGATTCTTGAAGTTTGAGGTATTTTTTATTTCTTTTTAAGATGTCTGTAGCACAAAAGAAGAGTAATTTTTACTATCTATAACTTATGCACTCTGTTTACAAGCTTTACAACCATACTCCAAACAAATTACAATAATTCAGCTGGACTACGTGATTTATGCGCTTGTGTTTTCGCTTCGTATACTGTAACTGAAGATGAAACAAGTTTGGCAAAGTCTAAGCTTAAAGTTCTTTTCACATCCATACATAGTAAGACCATTGTTATGTGATCAGGCTTAGTGATCACTACTTTTTTTGTTTTGTTTTGCAAATTTATACAGAATATGACAGAGGTCAGTAATTCAAGGAGAGATTCAGAAACTAAGTCCTCATCAAGCCTCGAGTCCAGGAATCCTCCTCGTAGATCATCTACTTCTGATAGCTTACCTCCTCAACAAAGGTACACATATCTGCAACTCCATTTTATGCCAAAATCAAAGATCTTAACTCTTTCATGTTGTTTGTGAGTCTGAAATGTTGCCATTTTAATGTTTAAATTAATGGACAGGCCGATTTCTTTACCTCAAGCATCTGGTGAGTGAGCGTTTTCCTATATTTCTGAACTTCTTGTTGAAATATGTATGTTTCTTGATATTTGATACAAAATAATTGAATGAGATTGGTTAGACCAAAGCAATTGGAGATATGACAATGAAGATGAACCAGAAGAGGTTATGAGAGCTTCGACGGCACTGGAAAATCTTCAACTGGATATGAAAACTCGGAATTTAACATCATCGTGGAGGTAAGCTTCAAGACTAATAATACGAATATTGTACAGACAAAACATGTAGTTAATCTGCTCCATATCGGTTTGGTTATCATGCAGGAATGCAAGGGATGGAACAAGTTAAGAAGAGAGCAAAGATTGATAAATCTTTCCATAAAATTATGCTTGTAAATTAGTACGTAGATATATCTATATATCCGTAATATTTGTGGTGTATCATGTTTATTATTTCCAAAGCTTTTATCTGTTTTGTCAAACTAGTTTTTTTTTTTCCTTTCTGCCTACTCTGTTTGGGATTTGAACAACAACAATAGAAGCGTTATGAATCATCGTTTAACAATCGATTAATATTCGGATTAAATATAATAAGAGCAAGTTTACAATAACACAGAACTTGAGATTAACAATTAAATAAATAAATAAACATACTACATTTAGATCCTGAGTTAAGACCTGATATTATAAACCTCTGTTTTTTAGTTGGTTGACATTTTACAAAAGCTGTGTAGCAACTCTATGTAATACAAATATGTTCGTTTCCAAGAATCTAAGGTAGAGTTTCAATCCAGCTACTGGCGTCTTGCTTGTTCGCTTTGGTCATCTTCATCAATCTCCTCAATTCCATAATACTAGTCCAGTCTCCTTTGTTGCCACGAACTCTACACAAAACATCAAAAGCTGCGGGATGTTCTCTTTTCAGCTTTGAAATTCCTTCAGCAGCAACCTCACCGAGTTCCAAACATGAATGCAATCCGCAGGCCCCAAGCAAAGCACCCCAAATAACAACATCAGGCTCAAAAGGCATTCCTTTTACCAATCTCTCTGCTTTATCTAATTGACCAGCTCTTCCAAATAGATCCACCATACAAGCATAATGCTCTTTTTCTGCAACTATCCCAAGCCTACCCATCAACATGAATTGCTTTTCACCTTCTTCCACTAGCCCGGCATGAGCACACGCCGATAGTAAGTTAATGAAGGTAACCTGATCAGGCTTGTAACCGCACTCAATCATCTTCTTGAATTCCTCTAAAGCATTCACTCCTAATCCATGTCTTGCAAAACCTCCTATCATCGAATTCCATGAAGCTGGATTCTTCATTGGCATCAATTTAAACACACTTGAGGCAGCGGTAATATCACCTGCCTTAGCATACATATCTATGAGAGACGTCGACAAGACTAAGTCACAAGCCATTCCACGCTTTGTTATCATTGAGTGCACTTGTGATCCCATAAGAGGCGATGAGAAAGTCGCACATGCTTTTAAAACAGTTGAAAATGTATAGTGACTTGGCCTATAATTTCCAGATTCAACCATTTCCTGAAAAAGCATCAATGCTACATTATAATCCCTGCTCTGCACGTATCCATTGATCATCACAGTCCAAGAAAAAACATTCCTTTGACTCATTTTATTGAACAATTCCCTAGCTTGATCAATCTTCGTGTTGTTTATGTATCCAATCAACATTGTGTGCCAAGTAATGATGTTCCTCACTGACATTTCACCGAATGCTCTCTCACCATCTTCCACAAAGCCTAAATTCATGTAACCCATAATGAACACATTCCACGAAACCACATCCTTGAGCAAAATTTCCTCAAAAACTCTTTCTAAACCCCTCAAATCCCTTAAGTTGGTGTAGCCTCTTAACAAAGAAGACCCAGTATAAACGCTTAAGTTAAGTCCTAACCGAATAGCAAGTGTATGAAACTGTACGATCAAAACCTTAAATTTCGTTCCAGATACTGCATCTATTATAGCAGGGATGGTAAATTCATCGGGATATAATCCAGATCTCCGCATCTCAAGGAAAAGCCTCATAACTCTTTCCGGATCTCTGGTTTTTTTCAAACCCATAAACATCGTGTTCCAGGACACCACATCTCTCACAGGCATTTGATCAAACACTTGGTGAGCTTCTAACATCAGACCACGCGAAACATAGGCCGTGATCATCATATTCCATGTCGAGTTATCCAAAGACGTCGGGTTCTGATTAAACAACCTCCTTGCTTCAACCAAACCATCGTACGCTAAGTAATCGTTGATCAAACGGTTGAGAGTCGTTGTTGGTATCGTGAAAATCCGGCGGGAAAAATGTCTGCGTAGAAAAGTTGCTCTTGTCTCTAACATGCGCATTTATTCCCAAAGGCTCTTTTTTTTAAAGGTAATTATATAATCACCGTTTAACATAAAGTTTTAATTTAAGGAAAGTATTAGAGGTACACAAATTAGAGTGTGAGCCGCACAAGCCACCAATGCTACGTTCCACTTAGTAGATAGTTAAAATTGCAGATTGTCTCCAGGAGCGCATGGTCAGCGATTGAATCTGTAACCTTAAGGATTGACTCTCAAAGGAAGTTGAGCAACAATGAAATCTGGTAATGATACTTCTCTAGACATTTTGGTGTTGCATTTTCTTTAATTCACTTAATTGAAAATAAAACTCCTAAACCCTAAACAAATTTTACTAGCTACACACCCTAACAAGAAACTCGCAATCCAATTTCTCCGTTCAAGAACCAGTGAGTCATACTTGGGATCGCTTTGTAAGTCGTGATTTGGCAGATAAGGTAGATGGTTTGGTCCTACTCTCTCACTCTACTGGGGAGTTTCTTCGCCAAAAAGTAAACAAGGATACTTTCTCTACTTCTTTTGAGCTTGATCTCGCAACTAATCCCACTCAACTCGAGACAAATGTTCTTCTCAATAGGGAAATCAAACGCAAACGTTATCCGGACATGGAGGAAGGTTCATAAGAGCATCTAGCTAAGTTTCAAGTTTCATTTTGTTGTTTTTACCATTGTTGTTCTACTCTTTCAGTTTTTCTTTTGTTTCGGTTTGTTGAACTCTTGTTGCGGTTTTCCCTTAGTCATTTTGTGGCTATGGGTCTCTTTTGTATACTCACTTGTTTACAAGTTTGAGCCGAAGTAATACATCATATCATTTTGCGACAAAAAAAAACAAGAAACCCCTAAAATATATATATATATGATAAAACACAACAAGTTTAAGAGTTCTCTATAAGGGAGATAAAAACATAATCAAACTTCCAAAATTGATTTAGCTTTCGATTTCAGAAACAATTTCGATTTGAGATTCCGTCGGGTTTAATTGTCTTAATCAACTTAAAATTGAGGGTTTAACTAAAAATTAACTATAAATATGTTGTTTAATGAATCATAACCGAAATTCAGTATTCAATTTAACTATAATAATAAGTTTGTTGTTAAATAGACATTTTTTCCAAACTTGAATGCTTCTTAAATGAAGAAGTTCAATATTCTAAAAGATGATGAATAAAAGATTCAGAAACATATACATAATTGATGATATTTGACAAAAATAACTAAAGGTAACACTTACCTCGATTGAAGTAATATGAATCACATGATATCGTGTGATGAGAGTCAATCCAATTATAACTCTTATATCTGCATACCTTATGATGTTTTTGTGGTTAACTCCGATCAAATGTCCAATCTTCCAAGTCGGAGACAAGAAATCATATTGGATGAGGACTACTTGTGCCATTGATGATCTTTGTCAATCCAAGAACAAATGTAAAAGATTCTTCTCAACTTTCTCGAAAGCCTCTGACAACTTAAGAGAAGAAGAAATTCAAAGCAAGCGTCTATTTGTAAGTTTGTAATTGTTACTATACGTTTAACTTTAACATCAAGAAATCAAGAAAGCTAGCTTTGTTCTATTTTCTCTCTTTTCTAATTTTTTTATTTTTATAAATATCAACTTTACATATAAAACTAATTAATAAAACAATGTCGTTATACAATTGATTGACGCTGCTCAAGAGAGAGAGAAATTTGCAAACACTCGAATCACACGTACCAGATTTTAATGGTTATTGAATGAAGAATATCAATATTTAGAGAAATGTTGAATAAACAATTCATAAACATATATATGCTTCATGATATTCGACAAAGATAATGTAATTGTATATTTACCTCCATTGAAGATATATGAACATTTGATAATTAAGTAGTAGCACCAAAAAAACTTCAAACGTCACGGCTATGTTTTCAAAAATATTCTTTTTGTACACATACAGTACAATGTGAACAATGTTTTTTTTTTTTTTTTGGCAACAATTTGAACAATGTTTATGGAACATATATATGTAAAGAATTCATGGTTTGATGATAAGAGTTTATTAGTTACATATTCGAAATTAGAAAATTTAATATGAAAATATAATCAAATAATCATGTCAATTTATGTTTGATTTTTTAATTGACTGATTATCTCTCTCTTATTTTTTAAACAATCATTTCTATATAGACTTTCACTTATATCTAGGATGATTGGTATTCAAAAGATTGATTTTTCATAAAATATAATATCACTCACAAAGAAATGATTTATCTAGAAAACCTTTCATTTTTTGGTTATCTTATCATAAACTTCTTTGGTATAAAAAAGTTATATACAAAAGTTATTTTTGTGGATAAGAGGAAATTCATCAGACCAATATAAAAATCGTGTTTCTTTCTGACTAGTTAAATTAAGAAGAGAAAGAAATTAACTGCCTTTAGTCATTTTAATTAAGAACAAATAACTATTAAGGCCATGAATACGTGCTCCAATAATGAGCTTTTATAAAGCCCATCATGATACACAATGTTTATTTTAAATGTTAAATCTCAATTTTATCAATTGGTTCAAATCAACCAAGTATATAAACAATGGGTTTTAAAACAGAGTCTATACAGATTTAAAATAATAAATTATTTGTGTTGACAAGGTGACAAATGAAGCAATCAAACCACGTTTAATGTTTCAGAAAAAAATGTTTAAGCTCGATTGAGTTTGAAGATACATAAAGTAACTGCATACTTACCTCGATTGAAAAAAACGTTTGATAAATAAGATGCAGCACGAAAAAACGTCATCCATGGCGTCTCAAACTGCGAATCTCTGGTCCTGCTCCATATGTTTTCATATATTTTGATAGATATCATAACTAGCAAGTGTTGATCCATAGATTACAAAACGGAAATTCTCTGTTTCTATTGAAAGAGATTTTGACTAAAGATGAAATATTAATAAATTAAATTGAGGCCCACAGAAAGTATATTACATATGCATGCATAATAGATACGTAAAATCATACAAATCTCATAATTATATAATGGGAATTGTTAGTGAACTAACCTTTTGGTTAGCTAAATAATTAGAAGATATCAATTTTAAACCATAAAATTAATTATATGGTTTCTAATTTACACATATAAGTTTGATATGGAAACATCTTTGTTATATATTTCTCTAAAACACTCTCTCCAATTCTATAGTAACCTAGAGCAGCTCCAACTGTTGATAAACTTTTTAAGTTTCTAAACAATAAAATACAAATATTTCTTGTTAGAATTTAATTTTTATTTTTTAAAAAGTAATGTTCAACAAAAAAAAAAGGAGATGTGGCAATGGAGTTTCTTCTTTGAGAACTTCGGTTTCTTGTTTGAGAATCCCATCATCCTCTCTCTTATTTTTGTAATTTTTCTCATTTTTTAATGTTAAGAATTTCTTCTAAGAACCTCCGTTAGATCTTTTCTTACTTCTGTATTTGTACTCTCACAGTCACAAAATATGGGGGACGATTCAATCCAACTCAACTTATAGTGTGTTGTTGTATAGATTCACTAATTTAACAAGGTTTTTTTCTTGAAGCAAAATTTAACTAAGTTGCTTAATTTAAACCAAACACATCATATGATGACTTCATTTTAAGACTCTGAGTTCTGATTTAAACTAACAAAACAAAACAGGAAAATTGCAAACGGACTGGTTACACAACATGTCGACTTCTACAATTGTTTCTTGCCAGACTTCAATTTTAGAAAATCTGGTTGCTCCCATAATATTATTCGAGGTTTAAGTTATAATTCAAAATTTTTCGATTCATTTATCTTTTTTTCAACAATAACATTAATATAAATTTGATTTATAGTTAAAATTTTAACAATATCGAAAATATCTAACTTGGAACAATGACATTTTGGCGAAGAACAGATTTCCTTTTTCTCTAATTTTTTTTGGTAATTACCTAATCACATGTAGAAGTAATTATTTATCTGACAAAGGAAAAAAGAACAAAAAAACCAGGGTTGCAAAAGGTATAAGTATCGGATGAATTAGTTCGTATGATTTAACGACTGTTCTAAGGATTGAGAAGAATAATCTTCTTTTTTTCTGTGATCATTGCAGGAGGTACTTACTGTAATGACAATTATTATTCTTATTTATCTTTTATCATTGTGATTTTATTTGTGATTTTGTGTGACTTTGAAATTTGTTATTCCAATTCCTAGGAGGAGTGGGATTCTCAGTTCGAGTCTCTATATATATATTTAAACTCTCAATCGTAAGTTAGAGGCAAAACACAATGTTGAAAGGACATGGCTCTATTGTGGAATGTCTACCAGACGATATTGTAGAGCTCATACTCGAGAGGCTTCCTGTAGAGTCTCTACTAATATTCAAGTGTGTATCTAAGAAGTGGAAATCCACAATCGAGTCTCGACGGTTTCAAGAAAGACAGTTGATTTGTCGTCAGCAATCACGAGATCAAGATCTCCTTTGCGTGATCTTATTTTATAATTTTGAATATCCAAATCAGAAAGTTGTGTCGTGGTCATTAATAAGTTGTACAATCAAGTTGTCTACTCCTCGCACGAGGATCTGCTATGGTACTTGTGATGGTCTACTATGCCTCTATTGTGCATTCACACCGAGTCTCGTAGTGAATCCCGCTACTCGATGGCAACAAAGTTTTCCTCTTTCCAACATCCAACAGTTAATCATGGACAGAAATAGAAATCGAGATTTTGACTACCCACATCCTAATCTTGGATTTGGCAAAGACAAAATTAGAGGTATATACAAGCCGGTTTGGTTGTATAACTCAAAACCATTTGGCCTCGACAACGTTACTACTTGCGAAGTGTTCAATTTTAGTACCAATACTTGGAGGTACGTTAATCCTGCTTCTCCTTATCCAGTATTTTGATGAATGGGATCCTGTCTATTTAGATGGCTCACTTCATTGGTTCACCAACAAGGGTACTGAAATATTATCTTTTGATCTTTACACCGAAACTTTTCAAGTCATATGTAAAACTCCCGTTTCACATGATGGTGACTTTTTCAGCTGCAACATGTGCATCCTCCATGATTGTCTTTGTGTTTCCCAAACAAACGGGTCCATCAATGTGATTTGGTCGTTGGATTCTTCCAAGACATGGAAGAAATTGTGTTCCATAGATCGCAGATCACTACCCGTTCTCGTCCAGCTGTCACCACTAATATTTTTGGACAAGAACAAGATATTACTTCAATCTCCAATGAGCAGTGCGTATCCGGTGATATATGATATCCAGACGCAATCTACTTTGTCAAATTAATTTGTCTTTTTTTTCTACAACTTTCTCTTCCTTGTCTCTAATGGATTATTACATATTGAATCATCGTTTAACAATCGATTAATATTTGGATTACATATTGTAAACCAGAGTGTCGCATGCTTAGTTTGCAATAATTCACATAGAGTAACGTTAAAATAAATCAATATACAAAGTACATTTAGATCATGAGTTAGGATCTGATTTATATAAACTCTCAGCTTCTCTTTGACGCCAATTTTTGGTACATTTCCTCGATTGATACCTGTATTATTGAACGTTAATTATGGATTGAATAATTGCAAACATATTCATCAATAATTAATCTAGAGTAAAATTAAAGATTATATTCAAACCTGATAATACTTGAGAAGATTGTTCCTCCTATTTTTCAAGGTAGCAGTCACCAAGTCTCTCTCTATATCAAAAGGTTTTGTCTCCACTGTCACAGCTTTGATGTACTCAAACCTGCTTAGCTATTATATTTTCACATCGAAAATTGATATGTTATTTGATCGATACTCTTCAGAGAAATGTTTGATTTCAGACAAAAATCACACAAACCTTGTTCTTCTCTGCGGTGGACTTTAGTTCTAAAATGATATGTTCTTGTAGCTCTGAGAGAGAACAAAGTTCTTCGTATGGTTTAGTAAAACCGAGATCTTTAGCCCACCGGTTCACAGTTTCTGGATTGGGAACAATCACTGCAACAAGCATGGACTTGAAGCTGTCTCCATAAACCCATATCTGGGAAGAAAAAGGACAATGATAGTACTCAGATGCTTGAAGAAAACCCCAAAAAACTATTTACTTGCTGGATAAGAAAGGGCTCAGAAGCTTACATCTTGAACAATATCGCTTTGTCCATAGATACTTTCCAAATGCTCTAGAGCAACATATTCTCCTTGAGAGAGTTTGACCAGATTCTTCTTACGATCGATGATCTTAAGTACTCCGTTTGGAAGAATCTCACCTATATCTCCTGTTAACAACATTAAAGATAATCCAAATACCAAAATCTAAACAATCAAAGCTTTTGTTCTAATGATATCAAATCACCTGTGTGGAACCATCCATCTTTCATTACTTCTGCAGTGAGTTCAGGGTTCTTATAATACCCAGAAAACAGACATATTCCTCTTATACAGATCTCGCCTGCCGGATTTTCACCCAATGGATCATAGCCCATTTCAGGCACCTCCTCAAGCCGTATCTCATTGTAAACCGCCGGAATACCGACTGTCCCGAGCATACACATCTCGTCTGGATAACCCAAAGTTGTTCCTCCAAGAGTCTCCGTTAGACCTAAAGCAAAAGATCACAGTAAGAGTGGCTTTCCTTAAGAATCAAGTAACAGAATAAAAAAACCCTAGAATGCCAAAGTACCATAGCCTTGGAGGACAAAGCAGCAAGAAGTAACTCTCAAAAACTCTTCGATCTCAGGACTCAATGGTGCTCCTCCAGACACTAGCAATCGAATTCGACCTCCTAATTGGTTTTTAACCTTTCTGAAAGCTATGAAATCAGCCAATGGTGAAGCTTTACTGTGAGAGTATCCACGATTCATCCACGCAAGTTTGCTGCATCATTAACATAGATACATACTGAGAAGGGTGAAAAACGAAACAGAGGAGACACAAAACCAGAGAAATGTCAAAATTCAAGTTAACCAAATAACGGTAAAACTTACTATTTATAGAGTGCATTGAAGATGAATCTCCTTCTTGGATTAAGCTCCTGAAGTGCTTTCTGAATCTTCTCATGGATCCTCTCGAAAACTCTAGGAACTCCAGCCAGAAAAGTCGGTTTCAGTTCTTGTATATCATCCTGTAACGCATTCAAATCCTAATATACACACAATGTGATCAATTTTCTAAGTTCCTTTATCCATTTTCTATATGAATCTTAAGAGATTAACATACTCCATGATAATAGCCAACGGAAGCTCCTTTATGGAAGAAGTATTCTTCATTTGCACGATCAAGTATATGAGCCAATGGCAAAAATGAGAGATAAACATCTTCATCTGTCATCTGATCAACGTATAAAAGCCCAATAGAAAACAGAGGATTAGTCCAAAAGAAACAGAAGATTAAGCTAGACAACATTGTTTAATCATTACAGTCACCTTGTCTTCGAACAGGTCCAAGCAGAGATCCATTCCAATAACGCAAGTAGTGGCCGCTTCGTGTGTCAAAACCACGCCTTTAGGTTCACCACTCGTGCCACTCGTGTACATTATACCGCACACGTTAGCCGGTTTAGGCGGGTTTAACTCTACCGGTTTCTCTCGTCCCTGGTCATTTAATTCCATGCGTATAATGTAAAATACTGTTGTGAGTTGGTTTAACATGTGATTGTCATTACAATACGTTAACGAACGGTCCAATTTTATACTAATTAATTGTATTAATGTAAAAGTAGAATATGTTTCGAAGATTATAGAAAGAGACGAACCATAGAGAGAAAATCAAGCCAAGAGTAAGCTTTGATTCCAATTTCTGAAGCTTTCTGGTTCTGTTCTTCGCTCACATTAGTGAAAGAAACTATAACTTTTAAACGTTTTGCACTTTTGCAATCTGGCTCAAGAAGCTAAATTTAAACAACACATTAGTAAAACATCTTTCAAAGGTACAGATTTATTGATGAAACTAGTCTTAAAAGATCTTAACTCCATTAATCTTGGTGTTTTGGACAAACACAAACTCGATTTCTGCATGATCAACGATATAATCAACTGCTCCTGGACCTAACAACCGATGCAAACAATTTCATTAAGACTGTTCTTAAGTGTTTTACTAGTAAATAAAGTTTAACTTACCTAAAGTATCATAAAGAGGTACACAAATTAGAGTGTGAGCTGCACAAGCTTCCATTGCTATGATCCATTGAGGACAATTCGCTCCATAGATCCCAATTCGAGAACCCTACGTTTGTAATAATACATATATAGATCATTTTATTTCGGTCTAAAGTAATGATGCATACTTAGATAATTTTAAGAGAATGTGTATGTATAAGACAATTACAGGTTCAGCTCCAAGGGTTCGTAGTGCAGAACCAATCTGCAGAACTTCTTCATATACTTCCTTGTACGTTTTCCACACATACGGTCCAACCTAATCAATATCCGTACAAACATATATGCATATTTATAAATATATATAAGTTTAATGATATATATCATATATATATATATATATATTCGACAAGACCGATTCATAGCCTAAACCCTAAAATAATTTTTTAAATCTATCATAATGCAGCGGATATGAATCGAATTATGGTGTCAAGTCATTAGCAACTCGGCCATTTATATTTATTTTAAATTTAAGAAATATGAAAATTTCAAAAAAAAAAAAATCACCTTCTCATCAACAATTTGACGCCATCCAAGCATGTTGTTGTTAGGGAATTTCTCGACTGATTTACTTACAAAACACAAGAGAGATTTATTAATTAACAATAATATATACAGAAACTAAAAGGGATATTTTATAACAATATTAATAAAAAAACCTGAAAATGTCCCAAGAAGTCGTAATATCAGAATCATGAGGAGGAAAACCATTCTCCGACAAAAGATTCCGGTAAACCGGACCAACCGATGGTTTTCCATCTTCACCTTTAACACCTTCTTCTACCTTTGCTGCAAAACACTTCATTTTCTCTTTCTCTCTTATTTTTTTCTTTCAAGACGATGACTCAACACATATATATAATAGTAGATTTAGTGAAAATACGTAAAAGAATAGTAGACAGCTCTGTTACATTAGTTAAATATCACTGACAGCTACTTGTATACGTATTCCGTACTTTAAATTTATTACTCTATATTAATTATTAAATAGATTAGACTATACTATAAATTTATTATTATATTCGCATTAATTATGATGTTAGCAAGTGACATTTAGTCTAATAGTAAGCGGTAAGTCCACTAAAGTGTGTTTTTGCACATCCTAAGATGAGTTCATTTAGCTAATGTGCCGGTTAGTTGTAATCCAATATTGACAAAAAAAAATTATGAATTATTTTTTGGCTTTTTTTTTCAAGTTTTGGATTAGACTAGAGCAGTGGAAAATCTTACCGAAAAATTATTAGATTCAAAGAAAGATAAAGTGCTAGGTGAGGTATGAGTTAAGGAGCTAGAGATTTAGAGTAACATCAGGAAATGATAGTGGAAAAAAAACTAGTGATTTGTAAATGGTTTTACAACATAAAAGTAAAATAGAGAAATAAATAAAAGCATAAGGCTAAGTACTATCAATTATTGATACATATTTATAAAATAAAGATCAATAGCTCAGATTGCAATACTTTCAAACTTTCGTTGACGCCAGTTTTCGATACATATCGTCGATTTGTACCTGTAATTATGGACGATAATTAATTTTAACATTAATTAAAGTATAACAATAATAATCTATTAATATTAGAGTGAAATTAAGAAGAACTAAGACCTGATAATATTTAAGAAGTTTGTTTCTTCGATTCTTGAGTGTTGCAGTCACTAAATCTCTGTCTACGTCGAAGGGTTTTGTCTCCACTGTTACCGCTTTGATGTACTCAAATTTTCTTAGCTATTTTTTTCCCATCCAAGAACAAATTTTAATTCTCTTATTCATTTTCTAAAAATTAGAATTTTGAAACAGACAAAATCATAAGAGTTTAAACAAACCTTGTTCTTCTCTGCTGTAGACTTCAGTTCTGAAATAATGTGTTCTTGTAACTCCGAGAGAGAACAAAGTCCTTCAAATGGTTTAGTAAAACCGAGATCTTTAGCCCACCGGTTCACAGTTTCTGGATTGGGAACAATCACTGCAACAAGCATGGATTTGAAGCTGTCTCCATAAACCCATATCTGAATAAACAATCACAAAAATTTTTTTTGATGAGATACCCTAAAGAGAATTGGTTGCTTGCTTGAGAAGAAAAAAGACTTACATCTTGTACAACAGAATTTTGTCCATAGATGTTTTCCAAATGCTCAAGAGCAACATATTCTCCTTGAGAGAGTTTAATCAGATTCTTCTTACGATCGATGATCTTAAGTACTCCATTTGGATAAATCTCACCTATATCACCTGTGTGGAACCATCCATCTTTCATGACTTCATCAGTGAGTTCAGGGTTCTTATAATACCCAGAGAACAAACATTTTCCTCTGATACAAATCTCTCCTGCCGGATTTTCTCCCAATGGATCATAGCCCATTTCAGGCACCTCCTCAAGCCGTATCTCATTGTAAACAGCCGGAATACCAACAGTCCCGAGCATACACATTTCGTCTGGGAAACCCATAGCTGTTCCTCCAAGAGTCTCAGTTAGACCTAAAGCAAACAATCACAGACTTTCCTTAAGAATCAAGTAACAGAGTAGAAGAAACCCTAAAAGGATAAGAGGAGCTGTGTTTTTATACCGTAGCCTTGGATGACAAAGCAACAACAAGTAACTCTCAAGAACTCTTCAATCTCTTGGCTCAATGGTGCTCCTCCAGATACTAGCAACCGAATTCGACCTCCCAATTTGTCTCTAATCTTTCTGAAAGCTATGAAATCAGCCATTGGTGAAGCTTTACTATGTGAGTATCCACGATTCATCCACCCAAGCTTACTACATCATAATTTATAATGTTACAATCATTAAGGATAGGGAGTCTTGGAAGAAAACAGAGCAGTAACAATGAAAGTTGCTTACTGTTTATAAAGAGCATTGAAGATGAATCTCCTTCTTGGGTTAAGTTCCTGAAGAGCTTTTTGAATTCCTTCATGAATCCTCTCAAAAACTCTTGGAACTCCAGCTAAATAAGTCGGTTTCAGCTCTTGAATATCGTCACGTAACACATTCAAATCCTACACAAAACAACATATTCAATACCATACACTCTTCTTCTATAATGTAATCATTATAAGAGGTCAACATACTCCATGATAATAGCCAACGGAAGCTCCGTTACGAAAGAAATATTCTTCATTCATACGATCAAGTATATGAGCCAATGGTAAAAACGAAAGATACACATCTTCATGTGTCATCTAAATCAATCCCAAAGAAAACGGAATTAGTCCAAAAGTTAACATAAAACAACTAAGTTAAAAGTAATTCAGTGATACCTTATCGTCAAACTGATCCATGTAAAGATCCATCCCAACAATGAAAGTTGCGACAGCTTCATGAGTCAAAACAACACCTTTAGGATCACCACTCGTGCCACTTGTGTACATTATGGTGCATATGTTAAACGGCTTAGGCGGGTTTATCGCTTCTGGTTTCTCACGTCCCTGGTCAAAAAAATCAACAGTCAAAAAGTCCACAACAGAAAAACGATATTTTATCATATCAATGTCTGTGTAAGTACTAACACCTAATTCATTAAATTCTATGCATACAAAAATACCTAATCTATTCAAGTTAGTTGCCTTTCATTATTACATATAGGAATGGTCCAACCATATAATATAAATTATTATACGTAAAGATAAGAAATTGTTATTTAGAGGAGGGAAGTGAAACGAACCATACGGAGAAAATCGAGCCAACTGTATGTTTTGACTCCAATTTTTGAAGCCTTGTGGTTAAGCTCGTCGCTTACATTAGTGAAGGAAATTATAGCTTTTAGTCGTTTGGCACATTTGGAGTCTGACTCAAGAAGCTAGATTTCAATAGCATTAATAAAGACAATTATTTACATATTACACAATGAATAACAAGTAATTAGTGAAATTAAATTTTAAAGATCTTAACTCCTTTAATTTTGGTGTTCTGAACAAACACAAAATCGATTTCTGCATGATCAACGATATAATCGACTGCTCCTGGACCTAACAACAGATGCAAACAATGTCTATAAGTCTGTTCTTAAGTGTTTGAGTCAAAAGAACATAAAGTTTAAATTTACCTAAAGTATCATAAAGAGGTACACAGATTAAAGTGTGAGCTGCACAAGCCTCCATTGCTATGATCCATTGAGGACAATTAACTCCATAGATCCCAACTCGAGACCCCTACATATACACATTTTCTTCGATTTATATTAAAACAAAATCTAAATGCATTAACAATATTGAGTTGATCTTAAGAACTATATATAAATCATATTAGTACTTACAGGTTCAGCTCCGAGGGCTCGTAGTGCAGAGCCAATCTGAAGAACTTCTTCATAGACTTCTTTATAGGTTTTCCATACATACGGTCCAACCTAAACCGGGTACAAATATATATGGATTGATGATATATATTTAGAACAATATATAAGTTTTAATTTTTTTTTTCTCTAGAAAACTTTGAAAACTTACCTTCTCATCGACAATTCGACGCCATCCAAGCATGTTGTTTTTAGGGAATTTCTCCACCGATTTACTATAATGGTTAAAAAATTAGTTTAATTATTACAATAATTATTCACAAAGAGTGAAGAGAATTAACTATAAATATAAATATATATACCTGAAAATGTCCCAAGCAGTGGTGATCTCAGTATCAATTGGAGGAAAAGCTTTTTCCGATAGAAGATTCCGGTACACCGGACCTACCGACGGCTTTCCATCTATCCCTTTAACTCCCTCTTCCACTTTTGCCGCGAACGACTTCATTTCTCTAAAGCAAATGTGAAACAAAATAAAAGAAATTACAGAAAGAGAAAATTTATCATACTTTGTTTTAATTCATTAACATAAAATAGCAGAATCTAACATAGTTTTTTGCAATCTTGTAAGAAATTTAGTCGTGAAAAAACACACGTGTTGAACGAAAACATATAGTATAAACTTTTATATGTAACTTTTGTATATAACAATTATAAAACATCAGCAATAAAATGGCATTAAGTGTAATGAGTCCGGTCCACCTAACGATATCAAAGTCACAAAGTGCAAAAACCAAAGTGTTGGGTATTAATGATAAACAACCTAAGATGGTACAAGACCAACTACTCCATTTCGATTTGACACTAACTTTGTTTCCATATTTATGATTCAAATTAATTATATATACCAAAGGAGTATTACTTAAAGGATATTCAAAGAAGGACACGTCTATCGAGCTTCCATTAATTACTTTTTCACCCATAAATTAGTTAATTATACCGTGAAATTAAAACACTAAGTCTTAGAGTCACGCCCTAAACGTGAGAGCATGTAAAATCCTGGTTTCACTCTCTTTTATCCTTTTTTCATCATCTTCTTTGTTATATATAACAATATTCCAAACTGAAGCATTTAGTGGACATACAAAAACCTCTAGTAGAACAACTAATATCAAAGTTTCATAGTTGTAATGTTCTTAGTGAGATGGATCTGTTCATCTGGAATCATAACTACAAGAGAAGTCGAGTTTCCAATTAAATAGAATATATCTAAAAAACTCCCTACAATTTTCGAGTATATATAGTTTACAACTTTTTTTCTCTCTTTTTGAAATATAATATCGACGATTTTACTATATCCTTTCGAAATAAACAATCTTATAAACAACTATATAAACAATATTTTTTTATCATCATAATGAATATTATTGTAATATATATTACAATATTTTACAATATTTCTCTCCTTTTGAAACATAATATTGTCGAGTTTACAAATTTTTTTTTCTCATCATAATGATTAGATCAAAGAACATAGTTTAGTGGGTCGTAGTTAAATCTAAACATTGTAATATATAAAAGAATAATATCTGTAGTTTCAAACATAATTTTAATTACAAAAATGGAAGATCAAGCAACTGACCTTAGCTTAGTTGATAAAGCTCACTGAAGAACTGAATGTTCGTGTACAGATATGATCTCCGTCACTGGTTTGAAATCGCCATGTCGGATTATTATATTTTTCAATTTTTAAAGAAGCTTTGTTTTATAACTTTTTTTTTATGAATACCTTTTGGAAGAGATCAGAGAGAAAACGAAAGAAGAGAAGTTGAGGAGCTGAGAAAATGGTTGTTGGCTTATATAAATGATCTTATTGAGTTGGTTGATGCAGGCCAGGCCTGTGTTTTTGTATTTTAATATTTTAAATTTTCAATATCAATGTGTAAATAATAAAGAAGAGAAGAAAAAAAGTGAAACAAAATAAAATTTTCATTTATTAATGTTTGTCCGATATAAACCGTATAGTGTTGTATTGGTCGCCGAAAGTTGAATTTTTATATAAATCTTCAACTACTATATTTTATTTCCATTAATTGATATTACGTCCTATATATGAAGAACACTTTTGTGATATGATAAAGCATAGAGTCATGTCGAAATTTTTTTGAAAAATAGAAGAAAATTTACATAAAATAGTCTCTTTCATCTTGTTACCTAATTTGAGAAACAATTTGCACAATCATTTATTAAAATTTGTTGCGACCACAATATTATAATTTCAATTTGCAACTTGTATCAATTTGTAAAAAAGTCATTTGTGACGAAAGCATTTTGACATTTTTCCAAAATTAAAACTTTTTCGAAGTTCAATTCGTAAAGTTGTTTCGTATATACATACTATTTTATTTTACCTTCACGTGGTTATTGGTAATTAGTAACAATCCAGTCGATATTATCTCAAGTTTTATTTATTTTTATTTTTTGATTAAAGTCTCAAGTTTTCATCATCAATAATTTTCACTTGATATTAATATTTTTGTAGTAGTCCGTACATATAACGTAAATATTTATGGATACACATTTATATATAGGGTCTACGTCTTTAATAAACTACAGAGAAAATCAGAAAATTTTCTGATAGCTTTTATTGTAGTAGTAAATATCAATATGTATTAGAACACACAAACCAATCAATCCAGCTCGAATTGTTTATTTACTTGGTTCAATTTCTTAGATAATAAGTTCTGAAAGTTGTCAGCGACCAATTTAACGGATCAACGCTTGACATAAATTAGTATTTTCAAAGGACTTTGACCTTAAATATAATGTAATAAAAGAGTTTAGACTTTGATCTAAGTGTTGAAAATAGTGTTACGAATTTAAAAGATCTGATAAGAACTTAGAAAGAACAGTACTGCTTCGTCTTATTCGATGTACCGGTCAAAAACAAATGATTAGTTTTCAACTTTTTATTTAATAGATCACGAAACAATTTCAACTTTATTTTTGTCAACTTCGCCTTAATTTATTTAACGTTCCAACTTCTAACTGTAAGATTCAACCTAAGTCAGCAAAAACAAAACATAAATAGTCTTAAGTCTAGCCATTACTTTGAAATCGAATATTGCTCAAACAACCAACAAAATCAAATGGATTTTTAATCATTTTTTCCATATAGATCATGTTTTCTTCATAAACCTACACATATGAGGCTGCAGAGATAATAGATTAGAACCAATTATTGAACTACTTTTAATATATAATCATTAAAAGATCTACGATACCTTAATAATGTTGTAACAAAACACCAATGCTTAGAAGTCAATCCTAATCCTAGTTTAACTTTCTATCACCTGATTACCATGGAGCTGAAGCAATAGTCTCATACTTGAGCTCCAACTCTTGAATTTCTTGCTCCTTAATTTCTGTACATGATTTCATCCCAAGTATATTGTTGTTTGCCACTTCCATGTTCTCTTTGGCAAGCAATTCTAGTACCTTTAGCTTCTGAATTTTACGTTCTAGCTCAGTCCTTTCTTCTTCAAACTTGAGCCGTTCCTTCTCTTCAGTTTCAATCTTCTTCTCAAGACATTTTCTTTCCTCTACCTTCTTGGCTCGTTCATTTTGGAGAGCCATCAAATTGTTGATTCGTGATTGAGGAGCTGCGACGTCAAAACCGTTCTTGTCTAGCTCGGCAAATGAGTTGCTGAGGTCACTCAGTTTGCTTGATGAAGCATTGATTTGCAGCTTGCTTACTTCTTCTAGTAAATCAAAGAAGCTTACCATCATACCAACTGCTGTGAATTCACGAAAATCTTCTCTAGCTTCGAATAATGGACCAAAATGAGGATTCTGTGGTGTCCTTTTGCATACTTCTAGTGTTTCACACCTTTTCCAGAACGGTGACTTCTTTGTAAATGGCAAAACCATAAGCGTGTCATTCGCTTGTGTTTCCTCAACCTCTGCAACAACAGCAGCCTCAGCCTCATCAACAACAGCAGCCTCATTTACAACAGTCGGAGTACGATCGAGCCCTGAAAACATCAACGCAAAATAAAAAACGCATGCTTTAGTATATTCTTACTAATATAGACATAGAATACATCTAAGCTTACAATGAAACTAAATTGCTTTAGTATATTGAAAAGTTTTTCAAACCAGAAGGCGTAGGTGTATTTATCCAAGAGGAGAGAGGCTGATCATCAACTTCATCATTGGTTTCATCTACAAGAAAAAACAAATGATATAACAATAAAATTAAGATTAATAAGGAAATTGCTGGTTGAGACGTACCAGTCTTCTCAAAGTCTGAATTTTGTTCTTCTTTTCGTTTTCTTTTTCTCGTCTTCTCTTCACTTTTCTTCTCCTCAAACATCTAAATTAAGAATGTACAAGCATCACTTTATAAATAACACTCATGAAGGCCACCAGATAGTGGAAACGAGAATCATTATTTTCAAACAAAGAAACACATGTACCTTCTTTTGACTTGAATCATTTTCCAAACCATTTTTATTTTTCATATGCTCAAGTGTCTTTTTTGGGGATGTCTTTCCTTGAATGTTAGCCTCTCTTCCTTTCGATGGAGTTACAGGTTTACCAAATCTTTTGGCTGGAAAACAATGCTTGACACTAAAACTCAATTTCGTGATGTGAAAATTCAACTCAAGGAGGTAAAGATGATCACAATTACCTATTGGTTTTGCTTGCAAGATTGTAGACTGAGGAGTACTACCATCATCAGTCCTCTTCTTTTTCAATCCTCCAGTGGCCTGCTTTCAGGTAACAAAACTTGTAAGACAACATCAAACAGATGACAAAAGCAAACAAAATTTGTGAGTATCTAACTTACAGCTCCACTTTTAGCCTTTGTGATTGTATCCTCGCCATTTTCCGTAAGAGTTCGGGATCGTTTCTTAGGAGCCATAGGTTTTGCACCAGAACAAGGGCACAGTGACTTCGTCTTTATGACGTTGGTAGGAGTTTCGTTTACGAAATTTTGCTGAAAATGGAAAGAACATAACAGCTTCAATTCATCATACCAACTAACCAATATTGGACAGAAAGTTGATTGAAATTTGTAAAATCAATACCTTTGGACGCTTGTGCCAAACTCCATCTTCCCATACCTGATAAGGTCTAACATCCTCTTTTCTGAACGATAGCTGTTCTTTTGTAATCCCTAAAATAACCAAAAAATGATTTTCGAGAACTCCCTTCACCAACCCCTGATGCCATAGTGAATCATGAAATACCTCTACACACTCCAACAACTCATACGTTTCAACTGATAAAGGAGGCGGTGTAGGTCTAATAAGGCACGAATCGACGGTCAGGTTTGTTTCGTCACCATTAACCTTCAACTTATTAGAGTGCTTGACAATGTATTTCTTCTCGTCATCTACTTCAATCTCTTTAACTATCACAGCAGAGAACCACGCAATTTTCTCTTCATATCTGTCAGACAACACTTCAACCATTGTCCCGGAGCTAAACTCGGAGTTATCCAATTCCTTGAACAAACAGGAAAAACTTTAGCCAATACTCTAAGACTTTCAACCAATGCTAAAGCACTTCTCCGTTTCAGCCATAGCAGAACATGCAACAGCAACAAAAGTTAGAAAAAACACAGAAAGTAACAAAACTTAAGTCATCTCCAAGCAAGATCATAACATGCAGACTAATCAAAGAGAGAAAGAAAGCAACAAAATTTAGAAAAGACACACTTGAATTACAAGATCATAACATGCACACAAAGCAACAAAACTGAGAAAAGACCCACTTAAATCAAATAAGCCTCGTACCTGAAATTCTGGAAGTTCCCAATTCGAACCAGTCCAGAGAAGATGAGCTCTGAGCTGGTTTTTCTCAAACTCTATAATGTCTGGTGGATAATTAAAGTAAACCCAAAACTTGTTATTCTCCAATATCTTAATAACAACACCAGTCCACCATCCGTCTTTATGGTAAGCATCCACCACCGAACCTTCCTCGAAAACGACACTGTTGTAATCATGCTCCGGTGGAATCGGTCGAATAAACCTGGGTTCTATAAACTCGATTAAAGGAGTAGATCCGTCTTCCTCTAACAAAGTCAAGTAACGAACCTGAAGCTTTTTGTTTTTGCGTCCCAATTTCGTAGGATCATCTTCGAGAATCCCTCTGAACCATGCGTTATCAAATCCTTCTTCCTCAGAACAGACTTCTACTTCACAATCTTTGGTAAATTTTTCCTTCATTTCCTCAAATTACCAATTTCGCTACTCTAGCAGAAAACCCTAAAAAAGAAAACCCAGCTACAGACTCTACAAATACCAAAGCAAATAAAGACAGTATATGTCTTAATTATGAGTCCGAAGAAATTTCTTTCTCTAGAAATTCGTTCTAATTTTTTTTTTTGGCGCGATAAAAGTTGCAAAAAATAAATATATTTCTAATGGGCTGGGCCTGTATTAGGCATATATCAACGAGGCCCGTCCTTGAATTCTGGCTATGCCCTACAAATATATTTTTAGTGGGCTGGGCCTGTAATATGGTTATAGCCACTCAAAGACATTAGTTAACTTTTTTTTAAAGATAAGTTACTAATTAAAGTAGTTCGTAACATAACGTAGACTATTGCTGTCTTTTAAAGGTAGTATAGTTCATTTAAAATTATTCATGCAGCAAAATGTTTTAGCTGAAAAATTCATTAGCTTCATTTAATTTCTAGCTGATGAGTCCTACTGTAATTTAAGAGCCGGTATTCACAGTGTAAAGAACGACTCAAAAGAGACTTCAATAGAAGACTGATTGCTTGGATAATTCTAACAAACTGAGAACAGTGCGGTATCAACATGAAATCGCCGGAAAGGGGGAAATACGTACACATGAGTCATGACCATATGGAGTAGAGAGAATTTAGAGATCAGTGGCTTTCATCTTTCTCGGACGCTTATGAGCAGGTAAAGGACTATCTGCTTGTCTTCCAGGACCCTGTAGAATTCACACACATATATTGTAATTGAGATATATTAAGTTATATATATGAAGAGGATTTGTAGAGAAGACTCTCATTTGTACCACCTTGCGCTTTTGTTCCTTCTTGACTGGTCTTTCAGCTGAAATCCACACACACACACGAAGATACAGACGATTAACACGTGAATACAAAGCAGATCAAAGAAGATAAAGGAAATGTACCTCCAAAACTGAATGGGTCAGATGAAAATATCCGTTCCTGATCAAAACAAAGGATTAGAGAGATCAGTATGAAGATCAAACTGCAGTAAGAATCAGCAATTTCAAGTTTGATGCTCACTTTTGGAACGTCTGGCATTGCAGCATATCCCCCTTCACGATGTACTGAACCTTCTGATTCCTTATATTGCAGCTGAATTACGACCAGACCATGTTTGGCAAGAAGTTAGAAAAACAAACAGCTGTGTACTTGTGAATCTATGTGTAAGAATATTGTATCTTCTGGTTTACCTGCTTCTGAAGATTCAGCAGTGTTAAGATTTCTTTTCGTAATTCAAGATGCTCATCACATACAGTTTTTGTAGGAACCTTTGGCTTTAAATTAACCTGTACACCGAAAGCAGTATATACTTAATATCCATTAAGTGAATTTTGTTAGGGTGCCTTTATAAGGTATTAGTTAAGTCTCATTAATCAATTAATAGGAACTGTAAGCAAATGGCAGACGACAAACAGAATAAGAAGTATAGACAAACCCCGAGATCTTGCAGAGTCTGCTCAACACGCTTGATTGTTCGAAGACCAACAGCGGAGCTTGCAGCTTGGACCATTTGTTCAAGTCCATAGGTTCTCAAGTATACATGAAGCTGATAATTTGACAGATTCACCATGAAGGTTCAGATAAAAATGAAAACCAAGTCAAAAAGAGGGAAAGAATACAAGAGAGAGACAAAGACACTTCACTAACCATACGCAGAGAAGCAAGGGTAGAGGCATAATCTGCCATAGTTAGTGTTGATGGAGCCACAGCAGTGGCAGGAAGTTGAGAATTAGATGATGGCGATACGCTACTCCCTGGAATAACCCCGTCAGCTTTATCAAGACCAATGTTCTCATTTGCAGACACATCAGGCTCTTCCGCACGCTGGATAGCCAGAAAGACAAATAGATTTAGAACAAGATGATGAAGATAGAGGTCTGATATGTGTCAAAGGTAAAGAGTATTTTCAATCATGGTACGCATGTGTCATCCAATGTTAATTACTTAATACAACTGCGTCTATAAATTTTAGGACAGCACTTACACGTGCAGCCAGACGCATCTCTGTGATTCTTTTAGCCTCGGCAAGAATCTGTAGTTGTGGGAGACGGGGTAAGAGAAAGCAAAGAACTACTTTATTTATTCGGTTGCACGTACATTCAAATTTAAATAGAAAAACCTCAGCATCTTTCTTCTCCTGGTGCCTACTCTGTGAGAGGACCATGGACAATGCCCGCTTGCGCTCTCTATCGCGTGTAATATCATAAGGCTCCTGTTTATGACCAATTTATTGAAATTAGCACTCAGAGTTATGTACTCACCAGATTACACGACAAGGATAGATTGCTAAAATAAACTTCAAATATGTGTACATAAGAGTTCTTAGTTTGCTATGAAGAGATATAAGAGGAGCTAACCTTCATCAGAGGATGGTTTGCAACTTCTGCTGGAGACTGAGCTCTAGCTCGCAGTAAGGCCCGGGTTACTACAAAAGAAGTACGTGAGAGAATTCTCAGTTCTTGTATTTTTAACGAACCCTGATGCAACAAGAGATAGAAACAGAGAAGAGAACAAATATGAAAAACAGATAAGGTCCAAGATACCACTGTAGTAGCGATCCTTCAATTCTTCCACACTTCGCAATAAAGGAAATCGATCAGCTATTACAACAAAGCGGAGATCAAACTTTTCACACAGTTCAAACAACTGATCTGTCTCTTCCCTGGTCCACACCTGCACATTGGAGCACAATCAGCCAAGTCGACATAATCAAAGCTGGCATGTAGTGATTATGTAGGATATTCATACGTAAAAGGAAACAACTGCTGCTAGAGCATGCATAAACTCTTTCTTAAGCAGACACTTACAGGGTCCATTAGATGATTCTCATACTCCTCGTCCGTGTATTTCAAAATATCAACTGACTGCATTTACAAAACAAAAAAGGGTAAGAACATTAAGATGGGAGTTATAAGTAGATGTCAGAAAAAGCAGAAAAGGAGAGACGACTAAAACAAACAATCAACAATCATACCTTGTTATATTTGGCAAAGGAATAGTCACCTGTTGGTGGAACATCATTTACCACTCTAACCTGTGAAGATACAATAATTCCCAAATGCATGAAATTCAAAAGAAAGAAATGCTCAGGCGTTTCTGAAATGACATTTTACAGATAAGGAAACTATTACCCAATGGTAAAGCTGCAAATCATCTTTCCTAGCAGAATTTGTGAAGGGAAGCCATTGCCAAGTGACCTAAAATATAAAGGCACTTAGCATATTAACATTATCATCAAGCCACGCAAGTATACTCAGCTAAAGACAACAAATAATTGAACATAAAGATAAGTCTTAAAGCCTTTAAAGCTAAGCAATACCAGACCTTCTCATCTGCAGGAGGACGACGCTTTAAGTCAATTGAAGGCATAAGAGGTGCAACGCCCCCGGTAAGAGCATAAACCTGCAATTTGAAAACGATTAGGAACAAACAAAGTTATTCAGAAGAAACATATTTAATCAATCGATTTCAAGGACTATTACAAATTGTTTGAACTCACCTCGCGAGAAATCCCATCGGGTTTTCTGTGAGATTCTTTCTGGGGTCGAGATTTCTTCTCCTGAGTTAAAGACAGTGGAGTCTTCGGCAACCCGAGAATGTCTTTTGCGTCCGTGCCACCCATTTTGATTAGGGTTCCGAATTCACTGGGTATCTATCATCCCAATCCAGAAACAGGAAGACCTTCAATTCGATCAAAATCCACTTCGCTTCAGAAGTTAGGGTTTCGAATTCACTGCAAGATCAGAAATTACAGACTTTGGGGATTTTAGAATTTAGTCCCTTTCTAGCGCGAAAGAAATAATCGCCAAACGGCGTCGTACCCGTGTCGACCTTTTTATCCCAGTTCGGTTCGGTATCTTTCTCGGTATGTATAAAGATCTCCATTTTGCCGGTTTATCGATTTTAATTAAATTCAACGATAACTGCTTCCAATGACAAAATTTTCACTAAAATATAGTATCAATCAGTGTTCGAAAAAATTGGCTTAGGTGGGACTATCTAATTAGATTTTAGAGTAATCGGTAGATTAAATGGACATTGTATTTATATAGTTAAAATGGCAATTAGGCGGTTAAATTAGTGATTAGGTGGTTTATACGGCAATATTAAAAAAAAATTTAAAATATATATATATTATAAAATTTTTTGATTTTTATGAGTTTTAATCTCGAATTAAATGTTTTAAAAAAAATGATTAATTTTTTCTAATTATTAATTTTAAATTATGTAATTCATATTATTTGTTGTACTTATACTATGTATAATTAATTTATCATATATAAAATATAATTTATTTAAAAACCGTTTAAAGCGTCTAGAATCATCTAGGTCCCGATTAGTCTTTCTAGATTCTAGGTCCTGATTAGTCTTCCTAGACATTAGAGGGAAGATCACCACCAATCTAACATCTAGGGTTTTTTGGAACATTGGTATTAACTAGTTAACTAAAAATATGATAAATTTACTCAATTTTATATACCTAAGAAACATAGTTTTCAAAAGGAGTATCATCTAGAAGGTTGTCCAACTATCGTTGACCGGTACGATAAAAAAATCTCTCTTTCTTCTAATTTCATTGTTTCTTGTTGAAGATGAACTCTTTCTTTCACTTTATCATCAATACTACAAGTCGTGAATGACTATAATTCACCTTTTCTTTTTTTTGCTGTCGATTCTATGTTAAGCTTTCACCATTTAGCTATGGTTGTTAAGACTATAAACACACTTCACTTACACAAACACACAAACGTACATGGATATTATATATATATGCTTATGTTCATTGTTCGTTGTTCAATGTTATTGTTTGATTAAAGCTAATTCAAGCATCGTACGACGTCGGAGACACATGGCGTCGATTGTGATGTTCTTTAGAGCACTGATGAATTGTCGTCTTACGCCTAAGGACGAGCCAAAGAAGTCGACGACGGAGGCTTTGTCTTCGGCTATCAAAATATACAGAAATGTCGTCGATGACAATAACACGAGTAAGAGAATTTCCGACGATAATCACGGCTTTATTATGGGACCTATGCGTGGGATCAAAGATATAGAAGATGAGTTCTACTGGATTGTCATCGAGAATCACTTGTTGATATGAATCATGCTAAATTGCTAAGCTCAATATATAAATAACGTGATTTCAAGTTCTTGAATAATTGTTATATTGTTGTTTATCATTGAATCAACCATGCATATTTCACGTGTATATGAACATTATATGTTGTAAACATATTTATGAATTTTAACCACATGAATCTTGTGTTTTATTAGATGTTTTTGACATCTCCATTTAAAACTATGTTGAGTTCTGACAAAATATGTTCAAGTCTTATACAAATCGGACCAAACCAAAATTATAGATATAGCTAAGTACTCTAGGCACCCATGTCTTATACCTTTTAAGTACTCTAGGCAAAATAGAAAAAAAAAATTTTATCTAGAGTCTAATTTTTTTTTTAGTAAAATATGATTTAAAGGGGCCCAAAATAATAAAATGATCTAAAATTTAGTAATTAACTATGTTAAAATGAAAATTTTAGCATTTTTTGTTAAATTTGGGCCCTATTATTCTATTATTAACTAGGTTAAAAATATTTTTGGGTTTTTTTTTCTTAAATTGGGGCTTTTTTATTGAATAATTTACATATATTACAAATCATAATATCCTTAAGTAATGATCAGATATTAATCTAAGTCTGGAAGATAAAAATAT
Source organism: Lepidium africanum (assembly GCA_900406405.1). NCBI lineage: Eukaryota > Viridiplantae > Streptophyta > Magnoliopsida > Brassicales > Brassicaceae > Lepidium > Lepidium africanum. The sequence continues at coordinate 93,234 of OVAX01000102.1, read as the reverse complement.
TAAAAAGAAAGAGAAAAAACAAAACATATTATAAAATTAAGTCAAGATTCGTATACCAAGGCCGTATCTAAAATGGTCTCCGCAGGAAATGAATATTAGAACCAAAACGTGACGCAATTGAATTCCTTCGTTACGTATCGTATTCGTCGTATAATTTCCTTAGTTATACGAATACGATATCGTTTCGTGGCACAACTGGTCCTGTAAGAACCATAAACTCTCTTCATTATTACCCCACATATTGTCCCCACCATAGCCCAAATCGTTGAACTCTCCAAAACCCATTTGACTTACCGGATCATAACCCGACCCGTTTATCAACCCGCCTTGAACTTCCGATAAAGTCTCAGCTGGTGAATTTGAAGACGTTGCTGAGATTTCCGAAACCGGTACAAATTGTTGTTGTTGATGATGATTATTTGAATTAAATTGAACAGAACCCGGTTCAACCAGGTTCTGTTCATCGATAAGTTGACTTGGATCGGTGATCATTGACTCCACTAACTCACCCGTGGCGGATAATGATTGGGCGTTGATTCTCTCCACTAATCTTGGCATCCAAACATTTCTCATAGTCTCTTTAAAAAGATTACTATTAACATCACATCTTAAATGCTTAGCTTGCTTTTGAACTCGAGTTCTCCAATAATTCTTTATTTCATTATCTGTTCTTCCAGGTAAATATTGTGCAATCTTCGACCACCTAAAAAATTCACAACAAAAATATTAAAAATCTGCATTTTTTTGGTCTATTAATACTTAATAATATATAATATACCTATTGCCCCAAAGAGAATGGAGTTTAAGAATCATAAATTGTTCTTCAAGAGTGATATTGCCTCTTCTAACATCAGGACGTAAATAATTAAGCCATCTTAATCTGCAACTCTTACCAGTTCTCTTAAGCCCTGCAATTTATCAATATATAAGTGTCTGAATTTTTAAACCTTTGAAACTGTATTAATGTTTAGAGTACGAACCAGAGGAACGAGCGATGTGATTCCAACGAGCATCACCATTAAGAGAGACGAAGTTAACGAGGATTGCATCTTCTTCTTCAGTCCATGGACCTTTTCGTACATCAGAATCTTCTTCATGAGTTGGAGAGTTTGAGTTTCGCTCGTAATCTTCCATTTTTGTTTATTTAATGGGATAGACAAAAGAAAAATATTATAAATATTTATAGATAGAGAAAGAGAGAAGAGAGATGAGATAGTGTGAAAGGTTTTTTTTTGTGGATTAGATTTGAAGTGATTAAGGAATGTGTGATTTATATATATAGTGTTGGAACACGAGAATAATAAACTAATATTTTATTTTAGAAAAGGATACATTGAAAATAAGTAGAAAGTTGAAGAGTGACTTGAACACGGCAAAAGTGTGTTGTTCAATTATTTTTCTGTATCTAGAGTGGAATTTTACAACTGTTGTAGTTTAACTATCCTTAATATATAATTAACTTTCTATTTAGTCAATCGTTTGTGTAATTAAAATACAAAGATTTGACTCTTTGACTTGTTCAGATGAATAGTAACACGCACTCTCGTTACTTTGATAAGAATTCGTCTTATATCATTTTTTTATAAAGTTTCTATATTTTACCATACAGTAACGCAGACGTATATTGTCGTATTATTTCTGTTCATAATGACTCTTAATAATAATACTATGGGCCAAACAAATTTTCAATCACTTATTGCTTTTTACGAAAAGAAAAAAACAACTGATTTTTTGTTATTCCAGAGGACTAGGGAGTGGAATAAATTACTGTTCAAAATACTTGAATAATCTTTTTTATTTTTATAAGTATTGAAAACAACACACTATTTTTTTTTCTTCCGCCAAAAATAAAATCATGTCAATTTTAGTAGGAATAATTTGACTATAAATAAGATTTTTGTCGCGTAAAATGAATGAGTAAGATCAAAAAAAATAATTTCTTTTTCCTTTAATTATTTTCTTCTTCTGCCACAGATAATATGTTCCATATAACGATAATTACGTGTTTTCTGAAATTATTATAAAAGAAATATTAATTTCCAAATTGGAATGTAAGTTAAAAACATAGGACTATTGACATTTCAAGTAAAGTCAAATGTGAAATGGAGTTAGGCAAGTTAGAGACTTTGCTTTTGAAAATCTAGACACATTTTGTTTCCGAATGAAGAGTAGTCAAAGAAACGTCTTTCCTCTATATCTATCACTATGACTTCTTTGCTTATAATTTATTTTTATACACAATAAGTGAGACTTTTCTGTATTATAATTCAACAAAATTTTATCATACGTTAGAATGCTTACTAATATATTATACGTACAATAGCTGCCGTAAAAGACAAACACTTGCAATAATATTTTTGTGAGATTAGACTAAATATAATATTATATGAAAACACTGTGCTTTTTCACCAAAATGTGTGATAAAAACAAAGTTAATTGATTCTTATTAATTATGCATGAACCCATATTATGTCGCTAGAATAAGAATGTGTAAGCCATTAAAAGGAATGAAGCATATATATTCAATTAAAAAAAAAATTCCTATAATTTAAAATATTATATTGGGTTAAATTTAACACATAAAAACAAAAAGAAAGATTGACATTATACAAATCTGATGCGTACAATGCAGAGTGATCCACTCTGTTAAAAAAGGAGATCGAAAATTGATTGAAAGTGAAAAAGAGTTTAAATAATGCAAGTAAAACACAATTATTATTATTGTTACACAAAGACATTTAAATAGTAGCCTCCATAGTTTTAGGGAAAGCAACACTCTTGATTAAGTGTATGTACCTGAGATCGAACAGAATCAGATCTCGATGTCTTTTTTGAGACACTTGTCTGTTTTAAAACTTTAACATTTAGCCTAGGTCAAAAATATACACACGTGTCAATTTTTATTTAGAATATCAATATAGGTTAGATTTGGGTTGTATCAATATCTGACTTTTTGTGAATATTTTTTTTGTAAAATCTGATTCACTGAATTGTTACATCGATTGGAATTGTGATGTCAATGACAACCTAAAGAAGCTAATTAATTACAAAAGAAGAAGAAAATAAAATTCTTTTCATACGAGAAAAGACTAAACTTTTGTGTTAATTCTCACTTAACTATGTTGACTGTTTTCAAAAACATGAATTTTAGCTATTAAATTGCATTTCATATTAGAAATCTATTCTTGATCAAATATTTGATAAACCATTATTTGTTTTCAGTAGAGTTTAATCCCTAATAATTGCTAGGTGAAATTAAATGAAGATCCCGATTGATGTTAAAAAATCAGTAGATGAATTGTAGTTAGGATTTTACCGAATAGTATGAAGAATATTGGAAAACGAACTAATTTTTTATTTATTTTAACTACGATTATTAGAAATTTAAAAAATTAAATAAATTAGATTTTGTCTATCCAACTGCTAATTGGTGACAGAATCTTTCAAAACAATTAAGAGGAATGCAACCATAATCTAATGGTTAGTCTTTTGAATTTATGATCGTCTCACCATTCAAGTTCATTTTGCTTATTACATATGAAAAAGGATTTAACTTGGTCCAATAAACTAAACTAAAATACAAACAAAACAAGTGAAAATATATGACTAACCAACAAAACAATGAAAATCAAATTATAAAGGACGTTTACGATCAATCAAAATCAAAAGAACTCACAAAAGTAGAACCCACAATCTTTATAACTTACACGCTCAAAAGTCTGTCATATTCAAACACAAAGCCTCTTTGTTTTTGTCATCTGCTTATGTCTATTTCTTATCTGATGCGACTTAACACATTAGCCTCCAACCAAAAAGTCCTTACTATAATTAAGGTCAATCCCAAAAATTCTAATAAAAATAATTAAATCGAAAATTGTTATAGGCCAACAGATTAAAGACTCTAAAAGTGAAGATGGCTAATGAACAATACTATATTCCATTTAAATTATATCTCCTATTGATAGATCCGTTTTTGGTTTATGAAGTCTTGTTACACTGTTCTTAGTTACATTTCCTTTGGCAAAGTTAAAATTCTTTTTCTATATTCTTATTTTTTTACCATATATCTTTATTCCTAACTTTTAATGGTAAATTGACATTAAAGAAAATAAAAATAAACATAAGGTCAGAAAATTTGGCTTTAATCGGTTGCCGATTTCGATACTATACCTGCAATTTGGTTATGTGAATAATGCTTATAAACATGATAATTTAATAGATATTTTATTGTGCATGGCGTAATCAAAGATGACATATAAATGATGACGCAGAAGAGAATAACTCAAGAGAGTTCGAAACTTTAAACTTTAATTAAAGCATGTGGTACAAACTCTAAAAACATAAGGCCTTAGATGATAGAACTTGCTTGTTTTAGCATCTATCGTTATATTAAAAAAAAAAAAAGAAAAAAAAAAGAAGAAGATTTAAAGCATCTATTATTTTTTCCCGTCAGTATTTGGACCTTTTATATATGTCTATATTCATATAATTAAAATAATATATACATGTGGTCTATTAATACTTTGGTGATCCATTGACTGTTTAAGGTTCAATGTATCAAATAGTCTTTGATAAAGCATGATATATATGATATTCCCTCTAAAGAAACACCAAATAATCAAATATAAAGAAGTCTGCATCTATATTTTTGATGGTTAGAAATAAATATTCCAATAGTACGGACTTAATTAAATAATTGAGAATCCTGAATCTATTTTATTTTCTTCAAATGAGGTCGAAGTTCCAATGGTTACATAGGAGTATGTATTTTCTATGTTAACGGAAAAATGCACTTTTACTCTTCAAATTTATTAGCTAAGTAAATTACACACAAGTTGCCTACATCGTAGAGACTAATTATAAAGTTTCTTTTTTGTCAGCATCTACATTAGATCGATACTGTATGTTATCTCAAATTCTTATAATTATTATATGAGACAAACATAATTTTCTGACTTCGAATTCGAATGAAAAAATAGTAGAAGAGAGACTCAATCATTTAACAAAATACATTTTCTCATATATAACAATAAAATTTCATTTAAGTTTTGTTTACATGTATGTAAAAATATATCTATAATATATTTTATTAAATCGGAAGTTGTGATTATAATTCATGATCGAAGATTAGATTCAGTGCCGTACCAAGATATATAGTAGCCTAGGGCAACATTATAAACAAAACTTTTAGTAAAATAACAGTTTTATATGTGTATGATAGATTTTTTTTATTTTAAGACATATTATTATATAATATATAATATAACAAGAATTTTGAGTAATATACCTATTTTTGTATTAAGAAAATTTGTAAAATATTTTGAACCCTAAAATATAACCATTGTATAAATATATTTATAGTTATGAGAAAATAAAAGAAGATAAAATTAACTTAACTACCAAATTAGCAAAAATGTGGCCTAAGTTAACAAATGTGATGTTTTTAAAGATATTGGGACCTAGGGCAATTGCCTCATTTGATCAAAGGGAGGCATGGCTCTGATCAGATTATAATAATTTATGTAATTTTTTTTTTTAACTTCACATGTAAAACAATTCAGATTCTATAAAAATATAGTTAGGAAAAACTAATTTAATGTTATAATGGGCATTATAAAAGTAATTTAAAGATGTGCGTTCTATAAGTTAGAAAAATGCTAAAAGAAGAAAAAATAAAAGGATTAGTAAGAGGTCTACCATTAACATAATAAGTAAAAGTCTACCATTAACTGTAAAAAGTGAATGAATATTTATAAAATTCTAAGTAAATGTAATTGCATGTTGCCTAAACTCGGACACTATAAAGTTGACTTTGATTGGTCGGAATAAATTCTCTAAGAAGCAAGGATTTCAAAGTAAATGATATTCATACACAATAATGGAAACATTATGAATATTGAAGAAGCATAAATCAAATATGACCGGCGATAATTATGGTAAAAGTCAGATCTTAACCGACACTTTTAGTAGGAATTTCTAAGACATCGTAAGAGACCCACTTTCATATTCTTATTCTATTTTTGTCAAATTTTGCAACACAAAACACGTTTAGATGTTTTTAGTCAATGTTACATTAGAAATTCGTAGTTTTGTCAATACGATTTCAAGATCACAAAGCATGGGTTTAATCTGTTCTAGACGACTCCATTGAAGCCCAATTAAGATACATTGTATTATTGCTTGGATGAAGATCGGGTTATTTGGGCTTTTATAGGCCTATGATATGTAAACTACAAGCCCAACTATAGTGAACGATAGGTTATATATATATATATATATATATATCAAATCATTGTATCTATAATCGTCGGATCCATAGCCTAAAATTCACCCTTGAAATTTATTTTCTAAGCTATCATAACGTAACGAGTAGAAATCAAACCATGGTGTCAAGTGATTAGCTGGAATTAAAAGCAACTCGCCAAGATATATCTTACCATTGTAATATTATTTTATTTTATTGTTATTATAAATAAAATACATACGGTCCCTCGAAACTAAAACTCAAAAGAATGGAACTTGTATCACTAATTTTATCACATATCCCCCGGATATATATATATATATATATTTATCATTGTAGCGTAAGTATTTTGGAATTCTATGAGATAATGTTTAGAGATCAAACTCTCAACCGCCAAATCTCTAGTGGTAAAATATTATCGGTTCAACTCATTCTCAACCTCTACTAAATGGTATTTTGTTTTTTCAATCAACCTCCACTAAATCGTTTTGTGGGTTAATTTTTCTTTTGTTGATATTTTAAATTGACAAAACTCAATTTACATTTCAATTCCATTATATAGTAAGAATTACATGACTTCGTGAAAGCAAAATCTAGTTTGAAAAAGAGTTAGACTTCCCAATTTAGTGAATCATTTAAAATACATAATATTCTTATAAATTTCTTTTTCTTATGGGTGTATTATAGTTTTTCATGAGTTCGTGTTTCTGGTGGATTTTTATTTTTATAACTCAGGAGTTTTTAAATTTTACAGGAGAAATCGAGACTATTTTTTTATGGAGGTGTAGCCTACTGATAGATCATGTCCGGGTATTTAAATGAGTCAAAAGCATAAGCATATATTTATGTACGTATATTTGAAATAATTGTAACTTAGTTTCGAAAGTTGGAAAAATTCGAACTTATAACGTGTTTAGCACCCATATCCTACCATTCACAGACTCTTTTCGTGGATTTCTTTATTAAATATTGCGTTTATATATATATATATATATATGCTTCTATGTGAGATTGTGAGATGTTTGTATCTTTCAATGGATAAGTCTACAATTATTACAAATGAGTTAAAAGAAAACAAAAATGTATAAATCAAAATACAGAGAAATAGATGGAATTTAACATACCTGGATGAATTAAGAATTGCAAAGAAAGTAAAAACCCACGTGAGACATTTGTAAACGACCGACACCCGAGAAAAAGGTCACTGACTGTGTAATTTACGGAAAGAGAAAGCAGTTGGATCATTTAATGGAGCCCACGGAAATTCACTAAGAACCATGACATTGGCTCATATGGCCCATTAAGGAAATTAATGGGTCCAAATTAATTGGCGCGTATGTCACACGGTTCCTCTTCACCCAGACAAAGCAGTCATTCTCGCAATGAATCATATATTCCCACGTGATTAATTTTGCGTTCTTATTATTTTAGTTTTTTTTAAGAATTGTTAATGAATCATTATGTCTGAGCATTCGGTTAAATGGTTCGTGTTCGGTTTGGGATGTTCAGGTTCAAAACATTTGTAAATAAAACAAAAGGTAAAAAATATATATTTGGTTCGGTTTAGTTCGGTCGGATTTCGAATTCAGATGTAGTTTTTAAAACTTTTATAAAATAAGTTATATTTATGATCAAATTACTTTTTATTAAGATTTTAACAATAAAATGTAGATTTAGTTAAAGATTGCGTATTATATATATATATATATATTAAAGGCATATTTCTATATATTTAATTAAAATATTAAATATTTTTTAATATTAGTTAGTTTTATTCGGTTTCACATCATTCAATTTTAGTTTGGTTCAGAAAAAGTTAATTCAGGTATGGTTTGACTTCGGTTTAGTTCAGTTAATTTGGTTATATAAAAACTTTAACCAAATATAACCAAATTTAGTATGGTTTGGTTTTATTTTGGATTGGTTTATTTTTGGTTTGAATCGGTTTGGTTTGGTTTTATTTCGGTTTGATTATTCTTTGGTTAAATAAAATAAACATACGAATTACTATTATATCGAAAGCTTTTTGAAAGTTGAAACAAATATCATGTAAAATCTGAAAATCAAGAAAGATATCACAAAGTTCAAAATAGTTTAAACATAAATTAGGTTTGTTTATAATACGTAATATTATTAAAATTAATAATATTAATAATATATATAATACATAAACATATTGGGTTATTAGTTTGGTTTGGTTTCAAACCAAACCGAATTGNACATTGAGTTATTAGTTTGGTTCGGTTTCAAACCAAACCGAACCGAACCAAACCATTCGGGTTGAGTAGAATTCTAACCAAATGGTTTGCATGAACACTATGGTTTGGTTTAGGTCGGTTTAAGTTTGGTTGGTTTAGTTTGGATTGATTCAGTTCGGTTAAAATGCCACCCCTAATTAAAAATTTTATTTCATTCGGACAATTTTATTTATCATGTTTGAGGAATATCAGTTTGGGTTCAAGAATTTTTGCTCCAGTCTAAAATTATGCCCAAACTCATGAATAATGATGAGAATGTTCTAGCAAAACTTTAGTTGCTTTTACCAATAAAAAAAATTTAGCTGTTTCTAGTTCGGAATAATTTACTTTAGTTCGGAATAACATCTTATAATCTCCCACAAAACCGTAGCTGTTTCTAGTGTTTCTAAGTTTCGAGAACATTCACCAAACGTCAATCAGCACCGTCTGATCTGATACTGACACGTGTACGTTCCTGATTTCATGGTCATTGTCTATATTAACCCTGTTTAGCTCATCTCCTCAAGTCTTAATTAGTAAACACAGAAGAAGCAAAAAAACAAACACTTCTCTCGATCACATCTCACTAACTCACGTGTTTCTCACATGGCACCGGAGCTTACACAAACCACTGACGCCAAATCCACCATGACGATAAAAAAACCATCACCACCAGTTCACAACACCGATCGAGCTTACGTCACGTTTCTAGCTGGAAACGGTGATTACGTTAAAGGAGTCGTTGGTTTAGCTAAAGGACTAAGAAAAGTCAAATCGATGTATCCACTCGTTGTTGCGATTTTACCAGACGTACCTGAGGAACATCGTCGTATATTGGTTGATCAAGGATGTATCGTTCGTGAAATCGAACCCGTTTACCCACCCGAGAATCAAACTCAATTCGCCATGGCTTATTACGTGATCAATTACTCTAAACTCCGTATCTGGAAGGTACGTACGATACGCCGTCGTTTCACTTCCCATTATGTTTTGAGAATACGCTGTCGTTTAGTTGCTATTTTATGTTAAACTAAAACGCTGTCGTTTTAATTCCCATTAGCAAAACGCTGTCGTTTTTGAGTTAACGCTTTTTTTTTTTTTGTTGATGCAGTTTGTGGAGTACAGTAAAATGATATATTTGGATGGAGACATTCAAGTATACGAAAACATTGATCATTTATTCGATCTTCCTGATGGATACTTCTACGCTGTGATGGATTGTTTCTGTGAGAAAACATGGAGTCACACACCACAATACAAGATTGGATATTGCCAACAGTGTCCAGACAAAGTCCAATGGCCTAAGGCAGAGTTTGGTGAGCCACCGGCTCTTTACTTCAACGCTGGTATGTTCTTGTTCGAGCCTAATCTGAAGACTTACGAAGATCTACTAAGAACCCTTAAGATTACTCCTCCAACTCCTTTCGCTGAACAGGTATATATAAACTAGAATCTGACTGTTTTTCTTTGCTTGTTTTGCTCTGTTTTGATCTGTTTTGGGGATTTGATTATGCAGGATTTCCTGAACATGTACTTTAAGAAGATTTACAAGCCGATTCCTTTAGTGTATAATCTCGTCCTTGCGATGTTATGGCGTCATCCAGAAAATGTAGAGCTTGATAAAGTCAAAGTAGTTCATTACTGTGCAGCGGTGAGTTTTTTGTTTCAGGATTGCTTGATCTACAATAACAAATATATCTTAAGTTCTGAAAGTGATTGTTTGGTTCTGTTTTTACAGGGTTCGAAGCCATGGAGATACACAGGAAAGGAAGAGAATATGGATAGAGAAGACATAAAAATGTTAGTGAAGAAATGGTGGGATATATACAACGATGATTCGTTGAATTACCAGAAACCTGTAGCTACTGTTGACACAGAGGCCGAGTTGGTGAACCTAAAGCCGTTTATCACTGCTCTTACTGAAGCTGGACGGGTCAACTACGTGACTGCACCGTCTGCTGCTTGAGTATCAGGACTTATAAATTGTCTCGATGAAGTAGGTTCTTGTCCATGGTTTCAATTCCGTTGAAGGCTTGACATGTGATTTGTTTTGCTTTTTGTTCTGTCTATAATGTTAATGTGTCTTTTTGATTTTTTTGCGTGTATCTTCAGAATTGAATCACAAAATGAAATATTCAATAAATGATTCAAATATGAGCTATCACTTTACGTGTACGCACTTCATGACGGAAGGACCAAAAGTAGTGAGACATTAAGGCCCATTGGGCTTCCCAACCAAGAAGTTCTGCGTTTTCGTTATGAGTGAAGATAATATGGCCCATTACTTGATCAATATCGTTTAACTTTTCTAGAAGGCCCATTGGGCTTCCCGACCAAGGAGTTGTGTATTTTCGTTATGGCTCAACATAATACGGCCCATTATTAATCAATATCGTTTACAGGCATATTCGGTCCGGTTCTTTTAGTATGAAACTTTTATACCTATGAATTTGGTTTGGGTCGGTTCTGTTCGATTTCGGTTGGTTTGGATCCATATTTTCAGTACCCATTTAGCAACCAAATACATTTTGGTTCAATTCTGGTACCAGTTTTTATTCGGATCAGGTATAAATATTAAACAAATTTTTACGATTCAATTATATATTTGAGTATTTATACTCAAAATACTCGAATACCCAAAAAATATCTAAATACTGTAAATATTTTTAAAAACTATCATAAATTCTCATATATGTTTACATGTTTTCGGGTTAATCGGGTAACTATTTATATATCGGTTTGATATCAGGTATAGATGAAGAAGACCTAATAAGTATTTTCCTCGGTTCCAGATACTACCTAATACCCATTGTTTCGGATTGGTTTCGGTTTGGTTTTCCAGTTTCAGGTAGGCCTTTACCAAAACAATTTAGAATTACCTTTTCCAAAATGCCCATTGGGCTTCATAACCAAGGAGTTTTGCGTTTTTTTCACTCACATACTCAGACCTTCTTTGTTTGGTTTATGTAAACCGGATATAAATCAACCAGCAATATACCGGGTTAGCTGTCATGAAAACTTTAATAAATTATAAGGATGAATCCATTGATGGTTTCTCGAAAATGGTCGGTCCTTGTGTCTGAATCAATTGCGTACAAAAATTACAAATAGCAATGATTCGCGCGTTTAATTCAATTTTCTCAAGTCAAACTATGAGACATTATTACAAACTCGAGGCTGCAAAATTTTGTCGATTTCTTTATTTATTTTTAAATTAGATGAATTGAAATGATTAAATATAGAAAGAAATATTAATAATTAAGGTAACGAGTAAAAATGTGTTGGCTGTTTAAAATGAAAAAAAAGAAGTGAGACATGATAATGAAAAGACCCTACCAAAAGCATTATAATAGTATTTGTAGACATTGGAAGTCTAGCCTTCATGCATCCATGTTTCATACTTTATTATCTAAGTGGACGACAATATATTTCATTACATCCAATTTTCTTTTCTAATTTTACATTGAGAATTTAATCAAAAACTCTAGATGTTTTTTTTTCTTAATTCTTTTTCATTTATATATATACAAATACTTATATTAATTGATATTATATAGTTACATCCATCCTAAATTCGTAATGTTAGGTAAACACGATTATCTAAAATCGAACTTAGATCAAAATAAAAGCGGATATAATATGACATTCAACCATTTAAGTTTGATTTAAGACATTGCCCAATATTCACATTATATATATATACATAGTTTTGGAAATGAATATATGTTACAATTCCATAGATTCGTAATGCATTATTATGCAATGAGAGATTCAGACGCATTAACAAACAACACACAAACGTTAAGGAGACGTCGTTTCAAAGTAGGCTAATCAATTGCTTTAGTTCTTCTTTTTCTTAGCATACATTAAAACATTTCAAGTATTTAGCTTGCCGGAATATAATTGGTCAAAGGTTATGCATGACATTTTTCTCCTTACGAAGTACACAAGTGATGACTTCACTAGTTGCAAATTGCAATAGTTCGTTTAGTGTACTTATATATATTTATAACATTTGAATCAAATAATATAAAGTTTATGTATAGATTTTATGAGTGAATATGTATTTAATCAAGTGGTTGAGTCAGCTGTTTTTCCTAATTGAATTTGACTTTAGAGAATCATTTTTGTCCAGTGTATCAGTATGATATTGTCAAAAGTTTAGCCATCAATTGATATTTGTTAATACAACTGCTAACCAAAACAATATTCCGAAATTCCATCTTAAATTTATAAATCGAAGTTAACTGAATTTTTCTAAATAATTTTAAAGCTATATTAAAAATGATAATTGATAAAAGAAAAGGACCTACCACTTTGAAAGATGTTTTATTTAATTTTGTTAATATTGGAATAATCATAATTATATACAGCAAATAGAAGTGGAGGTTCGGCCTTTTATGGACCCATTATCTCTCTCGGCTTTATACACAGTTGGCTTTGTCTTTTCTCACTTCAATTTAATGATTTTATTTTCGTAAATATTATTTAAAAATATTTTGCTGGTTATGTTGTTGGTATTTGGGAATGATAAGTGATGTTAATATGTGTGGACGTAAAGGGATGCGTATATGTGTGTATGTATGCAATTTAATTGACCAATTTAGTGATTGATAAAACATGCAAGAAACCTCGTATTAATGGAAAGTGAAAACGAAACCATCTGCGTATTTTCGTATTAAAGAGGTAATCACTACCAGAAAACCATTTAATTTTGACTATGACATAGTCATAAATTAATCTAAAAAATAATTTTTTTGATTAATTTTTTACCAATATAAATTTTCAACTAACGATTTTTGACCGTTCAATTTTGTTCAAAAATTAATCAAAACAATTGTTTTTTGACTAATTTATGAATATAATCATGTTCAAAGTTGAGTTGTTTTGTAGCAGTGTATATATTATCATCAAAAAGTGGTCAAAATATTTTGATAATATATCGATTGGTCAAAATATTTTAATTATTTAATGACCAAATATTTAATTTATCAAGAATTGATAGATTTTTGATCATAATTACGTTGACTAAAATTTTGGACAAAATTTTTTGGTCATTGTTTTCTTGTAGTAAATAAATAAGTAACGAAAATACAAACAAATCTTTTAGACAAGTTTAATATTTAGTTAATGGTTTGTGCTTAGAACACATGCATGGATATGAAATTGACTAAAACGTATCTAAACAATCTGATCGCACCAAGTAAAGATAGTTTTGTTTCGATACCGACCAGATTAAATATATACCCACACGTACGAAATCACCAATCGATTTGCAGCTAAAAAAGAAAAGAATGTTTCTCTATAAATATCGAAAGAATAGAATTCATGTACGTATTTGATTATTATGATCACTTAGGACTTGACACATTGCTTACTTTTTTTTTTTATAATGTGAATAATAATCGACTTGTCGAAACGAGTACACGAATTGTATAGTGTTTAATTTGTTAATTAATACTTTTCTAATCGTTTGAACTGTTATGGAATAAACAAGAGATCGATGGACCCATGAGGAAAGGTCCCAATACGAAGTATATGCTTTTGGAGAAAATTACGTCATTCGCAATTTGGTAAGCCGATGTCGATTACACGATAATCTTTACAATTTCCATTTCGTCACACTAATCTAACTGTTTATATATTTATATATACTTTTAAATTAGCCAATCACTTATATTGACTAGCTTTATTTTGTTCTAATGCATAACTTGTGTGTGTATAAATGAATATTACACGTGATTAATGTAGGATTAGTTCAAGGGATGATATATAAATTGAACAAATTAACCTGTTAGAAATGTAGATAGCGATGAACTGTGCAAATGTTTTGAAGATAATGCTGAATTATAAGGAGTAGCCGACGTTTTAACCATACCAAAATTTTTTTTTCAGGTTGAAGTATTTTTTTTGCTCTCTTTCTTTTAATGTAATTTCGAGATCTCTAAACCATAAAATTGATGTTCTAACTTGTGATATAAAAGAGTTTGTTAATGATCTAATGGTGTAGTTTTGTATTTTTACGTTGGGTGGATTCTTTAATATATGTTTCAGTTGACAAAAAAAACATTTTAAGGTGGAAGACTAAAATATTTCCAGAAACTAAATCTTAAATACGATTCAAATGTACTGTAAAATTTTGAAGAAAAATCGTAAACCCAAAATTGTTATATTTACATGAACTTTTTTAATAAAGCATATATATATATATATATGATTCAGTTGTCAAAGTTACTCAAAAACATTGAATACAAACATTTTAAATTGCAATAGATTGAATAATAAATAGGTTTTGTATTGTATTGTGGTTGTAATTGCGTCTGAGTTGTCTATAGCACATGGGTTAGACCCAAACTATGTTATATATATGTGTGTGTTGTAAGCTCTTGTACGTACGTGCAAACAATTGCATATATATAATATTATCATAAATTTGTTTTCGGTGAAACATATTTAATATTATGATCATATTATCTATCTAACACACGTAACACGTCCAACGAACAATTTCAACCTCTACAAATACACTTTTTTTTATAACTACAAAATACACTTTTTTCTGGGACCAATCCAGAATTATCCGTACGTTACCAAATATTTCGAATATACATATAATATGTATCTATATATTAAAAATAATTTGAAGAGAGTGGGGCATGCATAATGCATTACTCACGTATAATATATAGTATTTATTTAATTTGATTGGCCTTAACTAAATTAATTACTCTTAAGTCTCTTATTGGGTCATGTTCAAAGGAGCCATATTAAGCACTTGTGGGCGAAACCGCAGCCAAACATTTGAAAGACAACTTTTAAACGTATCTGAACCCAAATCTTAACAAATTAGTTATATTAATATAATTATAATGAAAAGTTAATTGAGTGAAAAGTTAAACTAATTAAAAATTAATTGGGATGGGATAGTTAGGTCAAGTTTGCTTCTTACTTCTTTAAGATTCTTTCGTGTGTTTTGTTGAGTTCTTACTATTGCCACATCGTTGAATCATTATAAATATATGCATAATATCTGCAGCATCTACAATGTTTTTTTTAAAACGGGATTAACATGTCATAATTCATACGAGTTAAGGGTGAGTTATGTTATTTTTTACAATTCAATTCTAATAAAAAAACTAAAAAAAAAATATAGACATTTGATCAAATAATTTTTCTCTACAATATTATTCCAACTAAATAAAAAGTGTTATCTTCTTATAGCAGGATTATCAAGGGTTTCTTAGAAACCTTTATTATATTATAATATTAATATTTTTAATTTAGTTATTTATTTATTTTTTTAAAAAAATTCTCCAATCACGTACCAACATGTGGCAAGAAACTCATTTTTGAGTTTCTTATTTAAGAAACTTTCTCTCTGTTTCTTCACTTTTTATTATTTTATTAATATTTTTACATTAAAAAATTCATTAGAAACCACCAATAATGGTGGTCTTGTAGTTTTGTGGTTTTAAAAAAATCCTTATTACTGTCTTTATGTTACATTAAGAGACTAGTTTGAAATCAGAGCCGGCGCGTAGAGTGTGACGACAAGTATTATGATATAGACCCATAAGAAAATGGTTTCGAATTTGTAAAGAAAAAAGACCCAAATGTTTTTTTATTTTTTTAAACTATATATCAAAAAAATTATTCAATCTAGCTCAGGGCTTATTAAAAGTTCAAACCGTCCCTGTTTAAAACATTTTTTATTCCAAAAAATTATTTCACATCATAACTTTAGCACAAAAAGATATGTTTGAGATCATTATATCTACTGAAAATCTCGCAAGATTATATTCTTAATGGAGTTATTAACTTATTGTTAACCAGTAAAACCAAATAATAAGATAAGGGTGTTTAAAGAGCGAATAATATTCTAAGCATGCAAGTTGGCCAATTAATCATCGAAATGAAAGCAAGATATTAAAATCCCCAAAAAAAATATATTATGATAAAGCATTTGAAATGAATATATAAGAGATTGATGAGACAGCCAAAACAAATAACTCCAAGCAGATGCATGTCAATCTCACTCACTCACCAAGCAAACTATCTTTTTTATATTGTAACGTAACATTTTTTAATATATTTATAAATCTTTATTACGAGTTCCAAAAAACTATCCTGGTTTTCACGTACTTTAATATTGCGTACTACAACATTACTTAGCATTATCTTTTATTCAATAGTACTGTACATTGTTATATTTCTCCATAATTTTCATGATATAAATTATCTTAATCATGGAGTAGTTCATATTCTTTATAGTACAAGCATATCAAATATTCAACAATTTTTTACTAAAATTAAATTATATAGTTAAATCTCCATAATTAGGAAAATTATCACTACAAGAAAAAATTGACGATTGGTAAATAGTTGCAATACAAACGTTGCAAATTTATATTCATAACAAAAACGTTACAATACTCGTGACAAAAAAATATAGTAACAATATCGTCACAAATTATTACGAAATGGATTCACAATGATTTTTTAAAAAACGTAACAAATAAATTTTGTAACAAAAATATATATAAAACGTCACAAGTTATTACAAATATTATTAGTTACAATATAATTGTTACAATGACTCTATTTTTTGTAGTGTATTATACTTTGACAACTTTTTTTGGGGATTTATTTCGACCAAATTTCGTTAAAAATAAAAAAAAACCTTTGGTGATGATGCAAAAAAAGAAAAAAAAATATTTTAAAGAAATCATTATTTTATAAAATTCACGCAATTCTCTCGTCTCTCCTAAATCATTTTTTTTTCTTTTCAGTTATTATTGTTTTATTTGTTGTATTAATTTTTTGTTTATTATATTATATAAATGAAATAAATTTACTTCTTTTTTGCTTTGAGTAGCTTATATAAATGGAGTTCCCTTCAGCTTCTTCTTCCATGCCAGTTGCAACCAGACATTTCATAATACATTGCAGCATCTCATGTAATTCAAAAACTCCATCACCAAAATCAGAAAATCTCAATTTTTTCCCTCTTTCGATATCATGTAAATTTTGTTTCTTCCATGTATCCATCTCCAGTTTCTTCACCGAGATTTGATCTTCTTCTAACGAACCTTCTTATTGGGTTTTTCTGCATTTCTCTTTCTCTATTGTTCTTCAATAAACCTTGAATTAAGAGATGTTCTTCAACATGGGTTTGTCCGGTTTGAAGTAGTTCATTGTTTGTTTCCCCCTTAAACGGGGTTTGAGCTTAAATTTTTCTTCTTCTCGAAGATTTATCCATCGGTGAAGAACTCCAAGTGTTTGACGAATTGACTGAAAGAAACAGAGGAACAGAGTAAGTGACTAATAAAAGTCATGGAAGAGACTTTTGTGCCGTTTGAAGGAATCAAAAATGATCTTAAAGGAAGATTGATGTGCTACAAGCAAGATTGGACTGGAGGATTCAAAGCTGGATTTAGGTACTAACTATCCCAATATGAATATTCATTGATTATACCTTTAATTCTCTTTGTTCTATAAATATGAATTATTCATTGATTCTACGCTTTAGGATTCTGGCTCCCACCACTTACATATTTTTCGCGTCTGCGATTCCTGTCATCTCATTCGGTGAACAACTGGAAAGAAACACCGGTAAATTTTCATTCTTTATTGGAAAATTTGCAATTTTAACACTATGGGATTGAAACTGGATTCTGGGATTTCACAGATGGAGTTCTCACGGCTGTTCAAACCTTAGCATCCACAGCCATTTGTGGAATGATTCACTCAATTATCGGAGGTCAGCCATTGCTTATACTTGGAGTTGCAGAGCCAACCGTGATTATGTACACCTTCATGTTTAACTTTGCAAAGGCTAGACCTGAACTGGGACGGAACCTGTTCTTGGCGTGGTCTGGATGGTGAGTTTTGATTTGCTTAAATAGAGGAATCAGGGTGTTGGCAACTTTCTGAAACTGTTTGATACTTGTGTGTAGGGTTTGTGTTTGGACTGCTTTGATGCTGTTTGTGATGGCTATATGTGGAGCTTGTTCTATCATCAATAGGTTCACTCGAGTAGCTGGTGAATTGTTTGGACTGCTTATTGCTATGCTCTTCATGCAACAAGCCATCAAAGTAGGAATCCTTTTGAGGAAGATTGTGATTTTTAGATATTTGTGAAAATGTGGGTTTTCTTAATCTATCTTATGCATTGATTATTCAGGGGCTAGTTGATGAATTCCGCATTCCTGAACGAGAAAATGAGAAGCTAAAGGAGTTCTTACCTTCTTGGAGGTTTGCTAATGGGATGTTTGCTTTGGTTCTCTCGTTTGGCCTTCTTCTAACCGGGCTTAGAAGCAGAAAAGCCCGATCATGGCGGTACGGATGTGGTAAGTGAAACAACATATCTATCTCATGAGGTGGAGTCTTCTGATTACGAGGATTGAAACCAAACATTACACATTTGCGGATTCTCGAAGAAGCCCAGTGACTCAATTTGCTTCACTTGCACAGGCTGGCTCAGAAGCTTAGTAGCTGACTATGGTGTACCACTCATGGTGCTAGTGTGGACCGGTGTCTCCTACATTCCAGCAGGAGACGTTCCAAAAGGAATTCCCCGGCGACTTGTTAGTCCAAATCCTTGGTCGCCTGGTGCTTATGGCAACTGGACAGTAGTGAAGGCATGTCTTCTCTTTCTTAACTTCACCCTCATATACGCTTCTACAAACTGAAACATTAAGACTTATAGTGCCAATTGACTTGAAAAATCTGCAGGAGATGCTTGATGTTCCAATTGTCTACATAATTGGAGCTTTCATTCCTGCATCAATGATTGCTGTGCTTTACTACTTTGACCATAGTGTAGCTTCACAGCTCGCACAGCAGAAAGAATTCAATTTGAGAAAACCATCCTCTTACCACTACGACTTGCTTCTCCTTGGGTTTCTGGTAAGAACTTACAAACAGAATTTTTTTTTATCTATTTGAATTTCTTTTGGGGACCAGGTTCATAATCAATACCACAAATGCAGACCTTAATGTGTGGTCTACTTGGAATCCCTCCATCAAATGGTGTCATTCCTCAATCTCCCATGCATACCAAGAGCTTAGCTACTCTTAAATATCAGGTAACATCACTTACCACGGTCTTTTTTTGGTATCCTGAGTTAGTAAAACAGACTGGTCTTCTTTGCAGTTGCTTCGTAACAGACTGGTCGCAACAGCACGAAAAAGCATCAGAACGAATGCGAGTTTGGGACAACTTTATGACAATATGCAAGAAGTTTATCATCACATGCAAACACCATTAGTATACCAGCAACCTCAAGTAAATATAAAACTTCCAAACAACTTACTATCTTTGTCAATGGAACATGATATTTAGAGTTAGTTATTTTTGCTAGCAGGGTTTAAAAGAACTGAAAGAATCAACAATCCAAGCAACTACATTCACCGGAAACCTCAATGCTCCAGTTGATGAAACTCTGTTTGATATAGAGAAAGAAATTGATGATTTACTACCGGTCGAAGTCAAAGAACAACGGTTAAGCAACTTGCTTCAGTCTACAATGGTAGGAGGATGCGTTGCAGCTATGCCTATCCTTAAAATGATCCCAACATCTGTCCTTTGGGGGTATTTCGCCTTCATGGCCATAGAAAGCTTACCCGGAAACCAGTTCTGGGAAAGAATCTTACTTCTCTTCACGGCACCAAGTCGCCGCTTTAAGTAAGTAAACTCCTCCATCTTTCTCTCACACTTAACTTCAAATTACTTCCGTTTTGCTCAGCTCTGTCACGTTTCTATTTGCAGGGTTCTTGAAGATTACCACGCCACATTTGTGGAAACTGTTCCTTTCAAGTCAATTGCAATGTTCACTATTTTCCAAACAATTTATCTCTTAATTTGCTTTGGCCTCACATGGATACCAATAGCAGGAGTCATGTTCCCTTTAATGATCATGTTCTTAATTCCCGTACGACAATATATCCTCCCTAGATTCTTCAAAGGTGCTCATCTTCAAGACTTAGACGCAGCAGAGTATGAAGAAGCTCCAGCTTTACCCTTCAATCTTGCAGCGGTAACAATATCACAATTACATATTCAGTTACTTTGTTTCTTTAGTCTCTGATTATACCTTTTTTTCAAACAAATATGTTAACAGGAAACAGAGATTGGATCTACAACTTCGTATCCAGGAGACTTGGAGATTCTTGATGAAGTCATGACAAGAAGCAGAGGAGAGTTTAGACACACAAGTAGTCCAAGGGTGACAAGCTCGAGTTCCACTCCAGTGAATAATCGAAGTCTGTCTCAAGTGTTTAGTCCACGAGTGAATGAGATCAGGTTGGGTCAGATGAGTCCGCGAGTTGTCGGTAATAGTCCAAAGCCGGCGAGTTGTGGGAGGAGTCCCTTGAACCAGTCGTCAAACTGAGATTATCTATATTCAGGAAGCTTAACATGAATATAAAATCTAATGAGGATGGATTATAAATGTTTAATTAGTTAGTTAATTTGATATTTAGCTCTTTCTTTCTAGAAAGAAGAAAATAATAAGCTTCTTGAATCTCTCTTAGTTTATGACTTTATATGTTGTGTGTGTGTTTTGCCCCGTTATTGATGTTTAATATTGACTCTTTTGTAAACTACTCCTATGTTGTGCTTGTTTCGTAATATATGTAATGATAAGGGGAAAATATGTAAAAACTTTTGAGTATAAACGGTAAAAAATCTTAATTCATACATCTTCTTACTCACTCTCATTTTATGTTTTCTAATTCAGAAAATCTAGACTAAAATCCAATTAAATCACTAGAGAAACAATATTCACGGATATATTAACTCCAAATTTTCTAATAAAATCTAAGAAATGACTTATAGTCAATCTAGCCGAACAGTAAGTAAAACATGTACAAAAGCTTACATATAAAGTACAAGGAATCTTTGACATTACACAATACAAGGAACCTAGATTGGTTTGTCATAGATTATTAATCCGTCTTCGAGGGTTTTTTTCTTAAACTAATTCATCTAGAATATATATCCTTAAAATATATATTTTAACATAACAATCTTATAAAAAATCTTTATTCTTAAAAACACCAAATTTTGCCAGAGTTTTTTCACCGTATAGTAGTTAAGATGATCCAACTAATGATTCTTATATCAAGAGTTTGACCCCTCTCCACTACATATAATATTTTATTTTGTGGGCTTTATGTTATAAATCGAGTTTTGTTGATCTAATTATTGAAAAAAATTGTATTTTATTTCTTAAGTTTAATCTTTTGATTTGAAATTTGTTTTTGGAATGGTGCGTGAAAAATTTATTTGGTGGTCTTTGCAATAATTGAACATGGTCGTGAATAGTGTTATTAATGGATCGACAAAAACTCATCTTTTTTTGTTGTAGGATTTAGAGTGTCCATTATTATTTTATTTTTCTTGTTAATTGAAGAGTGTCTATTGTTATCTTGTGGTTTTTTTTGTTTCTCTATCTAACTATGTACTCTCTCGCTCTCCTCTTCCTCGAATACGTATATTTAATATAAAAGCTTTATGTATACAAAAAAGGTTCGACAAAGTTAAGAACGATGTGCTCAGGAGATCTATATCCACACATGCAAATAATATATATATATATATATATTATTGTGATGTTACATACGTACGCTCTGTTTGATTCATACATGAGAAAACGCTCACAGTGAAAGAGTGGGAAACATATGGAAAGGGAAAGCTTGAATGATTACAGTTTAAAAGCAAAAGCACAATTAAATGGTTGTGAGCATGATCTTGTTCAAGTTTAGTCATGTCTTTCGAAGAACCACTATATAAAACAATTCAAGGGTCAACTTCTAGACCAAAATAGAACCAGACGAAGACAAAAAGTATAGAAGAACGTCACGAGTGTTCGATGTCAATAAGGAAAGGTAATGCCACAAATAGTTTTAAACTTTGTCATAATTATGAGAAAAGATGTAAAAGATGATCTCTATTTCTTCTTTTTAAAGGAAAAGATTAATAACACTTGAGTATAATTATTATGAATGAGAGGTCACAAGCCAATTGAGACCGACCCAACCCTCTTTGGAAAAGAAAATGACTTTTATATCTTTATTAAAAAACTTCGAATTTATTTTGCTTATGATGTCAAAATAGAAATCATATGATTATGTATCATATATGATTTGTTGGTAATTATTACTTAATATCATCATTATACTGTTGTTAAATTTGGTTCCAAGCAAGAAATTACACATTTTGCACTTTTGGTTGTAATTTTAACACATCACGAATAGTGTCTCGATCTCTAACTTAACCTATAATTATATTTTAGATGGATTAGTGATTTTTGTTTGAGATGTCTAAATGTGTACGTATACGTATACATTATACAATGTGGGTTGCAGAATGAGAAAAACATATATATATATATATATATATATTTACTATATTCCATGCATGCATGTTATAGTATTAATTTGAGATTTAGATTTAAAAAACTAGGAAAAACGTGGATGGCTAACAAAAGAAGAGCTAGTGAAAGAAACTCTTGATAGCTAAACTTTGTTTTTATTGGCATTAAGTATTGACTCAATCGATAGTGAAAGGTTTTGTATGTATCATTGATATTCTTGCTGTCTGCAATAATTAAAAATAATAAGTAGCCCTATTTGATAGGTCACTCTCTAAATCATACAATGCAACTTTGTGTTATTTGTCTTTTCGAGTTTTTGTTTTTGTCTTAAGACGAAAACAGAACTCTTTCGCTTCCCCACACAACACATTCTTCAACTTCACTTTGGTTGGAAGAAGAGATTAGACATACTAGTTGACCCTTTTCCACGTGTCACAATTCTGTAGATCAAATTTGGGAAAATTGTCAATTTAAACTTAATTTTTGTAGTTGTGCCAAATTCAACTACAGTGCGTAATTCTACATAAATGTAAGTGATATTTAGTTCGGTGGCATGTAGTAAATTTATTAAAAGCAGCCGTATTTACACATCCAGAATCGAGTCTCACTGTCTGTATTGTACATGAACTTGGCTAATGGGCCAGCCAGATATGGTCCAATATTGACCCAAAAAAAAAAAATTCTACATAAATGTCTACTGCAGTTACAATTATACACAACATACTGACGTTTTTAATGGTAAATATTAAATTTGGCAATGTTTTAGTGTGTTTATTAAATTTTTTAGACATTTTATATAGAATTATACACATCAATATAGTTCGTATTGAAATTAGTAGGATGAAAAAAGTTTGGTTTGAAAATGACATTTTTCTCTACCAAATCCTAGTCTTATTTTCCACATATTCATACAATTTTGTGAATTATATGTGTATCGGCCTTATGGGCCTAATAGTATAAAACAGTTTAACTAAATAAGAATTCATCGTGGGCTATTATTGAGCAAGCAAACTAACTTACCTAACGTAATGGGCTTTTTCTCATCAATCTAAGACTTGATGGCCTATATTGGTTTTAATGCCAAATTAGGCCCATAAAGCCCACGTACAGCCTTTTTCCTAGAAACTATTAAATTGGTAGAATGTAAAAAAATAAAAACATGTCAAACACCAAAAGTAAAATTGAACCATGAACTTGAGGAATGATTTATTAAACCTCAAAGTTTTCGTTAACTTCTAATTAAACTATCAACTTTAAGTTGACTAAGCCAATTGAACCTTGACGAAAAATTCAAATCAAAAATTTCTTAGAATTCGAAAGCCAAATAAATTTTTAAAAGTTTGATTCAGTTCTTATCTTCTTTTTGAAGAACCCTTAAGTTTATTTTGTCTTTTCTTTCAAGAATAAGCTCAAACTCTTCGGTTTGAAATGTTGTCATGAAAGAAACGAATTTGAGCTCATTCTTGAAAGAAAAGATAAAATAAGTTTAGAGGTTTTTCAAAAGGAAGATGAGAACTTAATCAAACTTTCAAAAATATTCAATTTGAGTTTTTCGTCGGAATTGGTTTAGTTAACTTAAAGATGAGAGTTAATTAGAAGTCAACCAAGATTTTGAGGTGTAATTTACTCTCTCTTTTTTTGATACATTTTTCCCCAAAAAAAAAAAACACATATATTTGAATTTTGAAATACGAACCAAAATTAGAATATCCCAAATTGTAACCCTAAATCCCTACACCAAAAATGAAGTTTGATCGTTAATGTTTGTATCTCTTGAGATTTGAGTTTCGAAAATGGAAGCCATCGACAACGACAATTTGGTAGCAGAATTTCTCCTCATTCGCCAACAAAACTTCAAGGTTAAGAATTTTTCTCTGTTATCGAGTTTGAAACTACTAGATTCCGAAGACAGTATAAAGCTTAAAGTACCTGCTGTTTTGCTGGATATCTCCAATTCCTTAATCAAAGGTAAGATCAATGAGGAAACGCTTGAACTCTTAGAGATTCTTGAGAAGCTTTTGTTGCAGGAACATACGGTAATTTTGAGTTCTCTCAAATCTGCTTATTGTTGGATTGCTGTGGAATCTACGTCTAGGTTCATGTGGCTAGAGAAGCCTTCCGGTGGTTTATTTGGCGACGCTTTTGAAAGGATTTGGAAGATGAGGATTGGAATGTTGAAGGAGAGGAAGAGTGATTTGGTGACTTCTGAATTGTTAAAATGGGAGAGTGATCTAAAGAAAGCGTTTGTGGAACCTGAAATTTACCAGAAGATTCGTGAGACTAATATCAGGTACAAAGCTATCTCTTATCTTACTCAACTTCTCAAAGAACAGTGGGCACTAGTTGGGTGTTCAACTCTTGAACTAGAGGCTCAAAAGAGGTTGCTTAAGTGCAAGGATCTACCAAATGCTTCTAGGAAAAGAGGTAATGATATTGTTGATGCTGTTGATAATGTCCTTGAAGAAGTTGGAATCGGTGAGAGAGAGGGCAGAGATAGAATCAATAGAGAGAAAGCTAATGATGTTGAAGAAGTGGGAAGTATGGAGAATTCTGATTGGACTGAGAAGTTGAATGAAGAAGAACAGGAACAAGAACATGAGTCAAGTCATGATAAAGGAGACGAAATGGTAGCTCAAGAGCTTAAAGAGTTTCTGTTGGAGATTCAACGAGTGATCGATCATCCCACAAGGCTAGAGCAGGGATCTAACAATGCAATGGACCAGTCAGTTAATGTCACTCCTCAGCCTAATGTGGCAAATAGAACTGAAACAGGAGGAGAGCATGAATCAGAAAACATTGAGGAAACATCATCTTCTGAAAGAGTTCGGCCTCATCTACCAACACCAGAACCTCTGAATATACCACTTTTAAGAAAAGGGAATGCACCACGTCCTAGAAGGCCAACGAAATTCTGGACACCTGAAGAAGTGGATGCTTTAAGGGAAGGAGTCAAAGTGTATGGTAAAGCATGGAAAGAGATCAAGAATTCGAACCCTGTTGTATTAGCTGATAGGACTGAAGTGGATTTGAAAGATAAATGGAGGAATTTATTAGGTCGGGAGAAGTAGGAATCATGCATAAGTCGCTCATGGGTTGTTTTTGGACAGTTTGGTTGCGAGATCTTTTGGAGTATTAGCCTTTTGTATTAGAACAGGACTCGCTCTTTTGTATGGTAAAGGCTGTAATGATCAGTCGGTATAATATATAGGCTTTTCTAACGTCATGGGCTTTTTATCATCATTCTTAGGACTTGACCTCTATTGCCTTTAGTGCAAAATTAGGCCCATAAGGCCCACACCAAAAAACTATCAATCACGTGTTCAAATTTTATAAACACAAAGGGAATTAATTGGGGAGGAGCATGCATGCAAGTTGCCCTTTAGTCTACTAGCAAATGATAAGTGTACTAAAGGTAGATACATTTGCCTTTGACAAGATTTTTTTTTTTTTTTAATAATGTATTAGTTATTTAACTTTTTCACGAAACATGTTTCTTTTATTAATTAGGTGACGGATCCTTAGCATCGTGTTAAAAGTTTACTAATATTGAATCAATTATTCTTTCCAGCTATAAAGTGATGTTAGTATATTCATGTGGTCATTACACCAGAGATCGATGACTCATCTATCTTTAAGTTATATAATTGACACATAATATTGGATTATAACAAAAAGTTTAACTTAGTTATCCATCGATTAATAAAGAAACATTTTACTCATATCCAAGTTGGTTTAATTGGATCATGTATATAGGTGAAGACGTCACGTTTATTTCCTTAATGAATTGTCGATGATGATTGAAACATGCAAAAATAATTTTACGGACAAGATAAAAAGCAAAATACTTACGTGGCATATCTTTTTTGTTGTTGAATAACTCGAGACGCGTCTAGAGTTCCTTGGACCGTCGAAAGAGTAGGACCCAACCGGTCTAGATTCATCTCCCTATCAACACAAACACATGTACTTGAAGATCAAATTTTGCCAACTAAACAAGTTTCTTACTTCTCGAAACAAGTTTATACGCGATTCACGTGTGAACACTCTAAGACATCATCAGATTCTTGTCGGTTAATCAAATTTCCATAAATACCCTCATGAAAAGTCGGTCCTATAACATATAGTTAGTTATTCAACAATAAAGGGTGTTTTCGTCATTCTGATGTAAGGAACGCGCGTCAAAGCCAAATCAGCCGAAAATAGTACACGTGTCATTCGTAAGTGCCTTGTTTCCATCTTGTAATTATATTTTTAACCGACACGTGTACTTCTCGTTAACTTGTAGCCACCGGTTACAGGTCACGTATATATTGTCAGTAGAAACACACGCTTCTCAAAATTTTATTTCGTTTAGAAAAAAAAAAAACTACGCAAAACGCAACTTTGAAGTTTTCTCTTCTTACACAACAAATTCTGAAGAAATTGAAATTGAAGGAAACAATTGAAGTATTTGATTGATTTATGTGAATACAATATGGTCGCTGAAGCAGAGGTTGTGTTTCAACAGAGTTTACCGGTGGTTCTCGATGTTAAAGTGTTTGGAGCACCAACCGGTGTTAAAGATCTTGACGTCGTCTCCTCCGTGAAATCATCGCCGGAATTGGGTATTCGTCGCCCGGCGGCGTCAGTCTCCGCCGACTTATCGACTGCTCTTTCGGTTAGTGTTTCCGGTTATAGTTGGATTTCAATTTCCTTTTCTTTTTGCGTTTTTGTGTTCTGTTACGATGAATTTAAGTAGTTTCGCTCTGATAGAATTCCGATTACTGTAAAGTACCTAATTTCTTAGATATTGGGTTCTAAGAAGTGCCTTCAGGCTTCTTATTATTTTGATAAAGATAGAGACTTTGGGACTCAAAAGAGGCTTTTTGTTTAGTGTTGAGAGCTAATTGTCTGAAGATTTAACATTTAATTGCAGGGTTTAAAATCTGGTGATTCATTTTCGGATGATGAAGATTGCAGTTCTAGTGTCTCGTTTTATGTTCCAGTTATTCGATCTGGGAGCTATTCCGATATTGGACCTAGAAGATTCATGGAAGATGAATATATTTGCATAGATGATCTATCTTCTCGAGTTGGATCGCTTAATGAGTTGCCAAAGCCAAGTGCTTTCTATGCGGTATTACGTTTTACTCCACCTTTTGTGTCATTTGGTCAATTAAACAATCAGCCAATTTAGTGGGTTTTGATTTTGGTATCTATTTTTATAGGTTTTTGATGGGCATGGAGGACCAGAAGCAGCATCATATGTAAGAAAAAACGCCATTAGACTATTCTTTGAAGACGATAAGTTTCCAAAAACCTCGAAAGTGAACAGTACTTATGTTGAAGAAGTCAGAGGTTCTTTGAGGAATGCATTTCTTCAAGCTGATCTCGATTTAGCAGAGGACCGTAGCATCGGCTCTTCTACTGGTACCACGGCTCTTGCTGCCCTTATTTTTGGAAGAAATCTAATGGTGGCAAATGCTGGAGATTGCAGAGCTGTTCTCTGTAGAAGCGGTGAAGCTATAGACATGTCTCAAGACCATAGACCAGTCCACTCGCCGGAAAGAAGAAGGATTGAAGAATGTGGTGGATTCGTCGATGACGGGTACTTAAACGGTGTGTTATCAGTCACTCGAGCTCTTGGTGATTGGGATATGAAACTACCAAGAGGCTCAAAATCTCCATTGATCGCAGAGCCAGAGATTAAACAGATGATTCTAACAGAAGAAGACGAGTTTCTGATAATGGGATGTGATGGAATTTGGGATGTTTTGACAAGTCAAGAAGCTGTTAGTATAGTCCGACGGGGCTTACGTCGTCACGACGATCCAATGAGATGTGCTAGAGAACTTGCTATGGAGGCTTTAAGGCTAAACACTTTTGATAACTTAACAGTTGTTGTCGTTTGTTTGTCATCAGTTGATGTGGCTGCGACTGTAGAGAAGCAACGGTGTTGTAGTTTGACGGCTGAGGCTTTCCATAGTTTGAGAAGCTTATTGGAAAGCTGAATGAAACTAGAAATGAAGATGATGACGATAATGTTACCTTTTGTATTTTCATTGATTTTGTAATGTGATCACTACAGGTTTGGAGCAGCGGAGAGTTTTGTTTTATTGTTTTTGTTGTATCTACGTGCTCGTATTTTTGTGTAAGTTGTTATTTGTTTCATGTACATATGTTCTTGTTATATTACATCGAAATAATCAAATAAGCTTATGTTGACAAATGGAAAATGAGTATTTGTGTAAGTGGTTATTTCTTTAGTTAATTTTGTTTTGTGTAAGTCTGAGTTAGTTGCAAAACTTGTTACTATTTGCAAATAGAAAAATGATTTTGTGAAGGATGTAAAATATCATTTCGTTAAAGCTACAAAAACAAAAAAAATAGGTGAGAAAAATGAATATAAAAACTAAAAAGTAAAAAATATATCAAATATCAAAATTAAACTAAAAGTACTAGTTACTATAACCCATATATCAAATATCAAAATATCAAAATCAAATAGGAAAATGATTTTTTGTTTTTTGGTATCCTGGAAAATGATTTTTTGAAAGTTATAACCCATATATTTAACAGAATGAGTGTAAAAATAATAAATGTAAAATTTATTAATTATAAAAAGATAAGTTAAACTTAGATGAAAAATGGTTTTGTGAAGGTTATAACCCACAAAATTTCCAAAAATTTTATAAAAAATGTAGAATCTATCAAATAACAAAAATAAGCAAAAAATGAATGAAATTTTTTGAAGGCTATAACTCCAATATTCCAAATATGAGTACAAAAAATAAAAAATGTAAAATCTATCAAAAATAAAATTAAAAAAATTAAAAAATGGATGAAAAATGTTTTTTTTCTGTAGGCTAACCTTTAGTAACCCGATGGACACCAATCGGTTATAATTGTCATTACTAGTTACTAACAAATGATAGCTGATTAGTTGTTTGATTTCCTACATATTTTCATAATCAGCTAAATTTTGATCTAACATTATCTATCATCTTGCCTACCAAAATTCGGTAGATTCCGCCCAATTTTGCTGACAAAAAAGAACTAGCTAGTACACTAATTCTCTTATAATATTTAATCTTAAGAATTTTCATTTAAATGTTTATGTAAGTATTTTCTGTTGGAACACTAATACAAAGAATTGTCAAATATGCGTACTGTGGAATTAGTTTATAAATACCCTTCTCAACAACTAATCTCAAAGTAGTAAAATCGAAATTGATCAACAATGTCGGGAAGCAGGCAAGTATTTCAACTACATTTGTTAAAGTTTGTTTTGTTTTTATTTTCATACACACACAATTTTTTTTTTGTTAATTTATTTACGTGAATACTCTACTACGCAGTAGATTGGATGGTAAGATCGCAATTATAACAGGTGGAGCCAGTGGGATTGGAGCCGAAGCTGCTAAGTTGTTCACGAACCATGGAGCTAAAGTGGTCATCGTTGACTTACAAGAAGAGTTAGGTCAAAACTTAGTTATTTCGATCGGACAAGACAAAGCCACTTACTACCGTTGCAATGTTACCAACGAAATGGACGTAAAGAACGCCGTTAAGTTCACCGTTGAGAAGTACGGTAAACTCGACGTTCTGTTAAGTAACGCCGGTATCATGGAACAACCAGAAAGCTTCCTCGACTTGGATCTCGAACAGTTTGATCGAATCATTTCGGTTAACGTTCGTGGTGCGGCTGCATTTATCAAACACGCGGCTGGAGCCATGGTGGAGAAGGGCACACGCGGCTCTATAGTCTGTATGACTAGTGTTGCAGCGGAGTTAGGTGGCTCAGGAGCTCATGCGTACACAGCGTCTAAGCATGGTCTTCTTGGGCTGGTTCGATCAGCTTGTGGTGACCTTGGGAAGTATGGGATTAGAGTAAACGGTGTTGCACCTTATGCTGTGGCGACTAAGATGAATAGCTCCGATGAAGAGACGGCGAAGATGGTGGAGGAATTTTGTGAAGCTACAGGGATACTTAAAGGTGTGGTGCTTAAAACTAGCCATGTGGCTCAAGCTGCTTTGTTTTTGGCCTCTGATGATTCGGCTTACATAAGTGGCCATAACCTTGTCTTAGACGGTGGTTATAGCGTCGTGAAACATGTGGGTTTTGACTTTTCTAATTAATTAAGATCGTGATGTCACTTTTTCTTTCTTTTTTTTTTCAATGAATGGGAGTTTTCCATATAAAATTTTAAATAAAATGGCATTCACAAACCATTCCAAGATTGTTATATAGAATTCCACGTATATTACCAGTCCTCCACATTCGGTTCTTTTAGTGTTGTTCAGGTATTTTTGGAAATATAGTAACCATATACGTATTGATTAAAACTCACTTCTGTTTGGCTCTTTAGTTTCTTTCAATTTTGGGTTATATAATTACTTGAAATACAAACCAAATTAAATCAAAATGTTTTAGTTTTTAATCGGTTTGATTCAGAATAACAAAAAATAAACAAAATAGTATATATTAAACAAGTAGCCAAACAATAACTTTAGTTTCTATTTGGTTATTTTCGGTTCTCAAGTACTAAAATACTAGAGCTAAATAGTTATTTGCTATGAACTTGAATGAATTAATAATTTAATAGAATACAGACATTACTAAAATATGTATGCAATAATTCGGGTGCATTATTTAGACAGTGAACAGAATTCTTGAGCCTTTAAAAAAGTGAAGCCCACATGGCACGACAGAGTTGACTTTTAACATACATAAACATATATTATATATAGATGCATGTATTAATATCAACACATAGTCGTTGTCGTAGTTATATCCTACAAATTTCTAAAAATTCACATCAACAATGTCTAGAAACAGGCAATTTAATTTTCTCATCTCTCGTACCATATCTGTTCAGATTTATACGTAAAAATGGTTTATAAATATTGATTGATTTCATTGCAGATTGGAGGGTAAAGTCGTAATAATAACCGGCGGAGCAAGCGGGATTGGGGCTGAGTCCGTTAAGTTATTTACTCAACACGGTGCTCGAGTCGTCATTGTTGATGTACAAGACGAGCTTGGTCAAAACCTTGCCGTTTCCATTGGAGAAGACAAGGCGTGTTATTATCATTGCGATGTTACGAAAGAAACCGAAGTTGAAAACGCCGTTAAGTTCACCGTTGAAAAATACGGAAAGCTTGACGTTCTGTTTAGTAATGCCGGAGTTATAGAGCCGTTTGTGAGCATACTTGACTTAAACCTCGATGAGTTAGACCGAATGGTTGCTATTAACCTCCGTGGCGCAGCTGCATTTATCAAGCACGCGGCTCGTGCCATGGTGGAGAAAGGCACACGTGGCTCTATTGTTTGCACGACCAGCATCGCGGCCGAGATCTCCGGCACTGCACCACATGGGTACACATTCTGAATTCTCAAGAACATTTTATTTTTACATCGTTTTATAATATCTTTTTTCAAAACTAATTAATAGGATTCAGCTTTATTATCACTGAAGTTCGTTTAGAAATGTAATTATTGGACATTTTTTTTGTATTAAACAGTTAAATCTCCACTTTTACTATTTTTTTTTTGGAGTTGATATTGTTAAAGGTTCAGAAGTTTTGTAATTAAACATTTATATTCGAGTTATGTTTGTTTCATGTACTATTGTTAGAGTCTTGGAAATTATGTTATAAGTGAGGTGTTTGTCGAATTTGTTTTTTTTTTTTAGTTATGGAGTTTGGATTATGAATCGAGTTTGATCAATCTAATTTATTATTATTGAGTGATTAATAGTTTTTCGATGTTTTTAACAGATCGTATCATATTTGTCCAACATTATATTGTTAGGATTTTAAAAGGTTGGGTTATGGATTGGTTGGTTTTTATATATTCAAAGTGAGAAAAGACTAATTTATTTAAATGTGAAATTAAAATCAGGTACACAGCGTCTAAGCATGGATTAGTGGGATTGATAAAATCAGCATGTGGTGGATTGGGACAATATGGGATAAGAGTAAACGGCGTTGCTCCGTTTGGAGTAGCAACACCGTTAGTTTGTGATAGTTTCAAAATGGAGCCAAACGTGGTGGAAGAGAACACGTTAGCGTCAGCGAATCTAAAGGGCATTGTGTTAAAAGCTAGCCACGTAGCAGAGACTGCTTTGTTTTTAGCATCTGATGAGTCTGCTTACATTAGCGGACAGAACCTAGCAGTTGACGGCGGTTACTCGGTCGTTAAGCCGTAGCTACAGCAACTTGGCCACAAAGATCCCATGATGCATTATTAATTATAATTTTTGGGTCAAAAGTTGAATTGAGTTAAGTGTAGAGACATGGGGATTGAGAAGTTTTCTGAGGTTGTAATTTGCCTTGAAATGTGTGGATGTTGTATTTTATTTATTTATCTACGAAAACTTTCGTTATTCAACCAATTGCACATCTCGAGGATATAATTATCTAAACTAATACAAGCTTTTATTCTTTTCTTTTCAATAATCTAGATAGATACTCCACCTATACAGTGGGTTAATGGGCCTTTCTAGTGGGCTAATGGGCCTTTTGAGTATTTCGTATTATTTGTTCTCAGGACTTGAAGATATGAGAAAAACTAATTGAGATAGTTTTGATGTGATAGATAAAATAAAAGAAGCATTAAGAGAAGGTTTGGTTGTGAACTGACACAATTATCATAGCTTTCTTGTGACTAGCTAGCCTGAGAAAATACTGTAACATAAAATGAATTTTATCCAAACATATTATAATTAATGGTCATTTCATGTAACCGTTGTCTTCTTGACTCCATATATATCTATCTACCATGCAAGCGATTTAGTTCTTGCTCATTAGCTTATTTCATTTTCACTTAAGAGAGCAAAAAGCAGAGAAAATCTCAAAACAAGTTTTTATTGTAGTCTTTCTCGGAGTAAGAAACAAATCGATCATGATGAAGCTTAACGTTG
Source organism: Lepidium africanum (assembly GCA_900406405.1). NCBI lineage: Eukaryota > Viridiplantae > Streptophyta > Magnoliopsida > Brassicales > Brassicaceae > Lepidium > Lepidium africanum. The sequence continues at coordinate 59,471 of OVAX01000102.1, read as the reverse complement.
TTTGAAGACACCATGAAGAAGCTGATGGGAAGAAGATCATTACCCAAACAAAGAAGAGGCTAAGAAGAAGAATATGAAGAAACAAAGGAGCTTTGCCGATAAAAGAAGCTGTCGAGACCACTGAGAAAACAATCGACTGAGAGTAACGTAAGCAAAGAAAGGATCTATCCAAACAATGAAATAAGTCGTCTAATATTCCAGGTCGATTTCCATCCTTTTAAAAATTAATAAATTTAAAATACCATTTTAAAAGGTAAAGTTAGAAACTGTTTTGTGATATTGGATTTTTCTTCGTATATTTTGAAAAATGTTTCTTTTGTTAATTGTTTTTTGAAAAAGATTTTCAAAGCTTTTAAAACTTTTATACTACATTTACACAACAATACGAAAACTAAATGAATTTTGGATTCAGTCATTTGATCGTTAGAAATTTCATTAGTTTGACTCGTTTTTTTATTGTTAGGTAAATTTGGTATCGAAGTTTTTTATTCGTTTAAAATTATTTGTCAAAGTTTGATACTAAATCTATATAACAATGTGAAAATTAAATGAATTTTGGATTCAGTCATTTGATCTAATCATTTGACCGTCAAAGTTTTTGACGTTGTGATGTTACAATCGAAACGGAAGTTGAAAACGCCGTTAAGTTCACCGTCGAAAAATACGGAAAGCTAGACGTTCTTTATAGTAACGCCCGATTTGGATCAACCGGGAAGCTTCCTCGATTTGGATCTTAAACATTTTAAACAAACCATGGAAGTCAACGTTTATGGTGCGGCTGCTTTTATTAAACATTCGGCTCGTGCAATGGTGGAGAAAGGAACACGTGGTTCAATCATTTGTACGACTAGTGTTGCGGCCGAGATCGGTGGTCCTGGACCTCATGCGTACACTGCGTCAAAACATGCGCTTATTGGACTGATTAAGTCAGCTTGTGGTGGATTAGGGAAGTATGGGATTAGAGTTAACGGTGTTGCACCGTATGTGGTTGCAACGGGAATGAATAACCGTGACGAGGAAACGACGAAGATGCTTGAAGGTTATGGTGCTGTTACGGGGATTCTTAAAGGTGTGGTGTTGAAGGCTCGACATGTGGCGGAGGCAGCTTTGTTTTTGGCTTCTGATGATTCGGACTACGTTAGTGGTCAGAATCTGGCTGTTGACGGTGGTTTTACGGTCGTTAAGCCTATGTAAAGGAAAATTAAATTATGGTTTTATTATTATTATATAGATCATGAGTGCTTGTTGAATGATTCTCACTTTGAGATTATGGTATTCCATATATTATTTAATATTAATGCTTTGTCTTAGTGGGAGTTTGACCATAAATGAATTATAACAATCCTCAAGCTATAGGTAAGCAATTATGTAAGTAATACAATAAATTTGAATAAAACAAGGATCATACGATCATAAATTTGAGGAAACATGAGTCTAAGACGTTTTCTGTGAAACCAGTTTTTGAATGGATGAATTGTTATCCACAAATTTTGCATGATACATGCCAGAAATTTGCACAAATTTAACATAATTTATACATTAATTTTGTATGATTTATAACTGAATTTTGCACGTTTTATACAGGGTGTACGTAGGGATTAAAGGGATTAATATGAGCTACATGATCAGTTGGACCTTGTTTAAGGAAAGCTTTTGTAGTTGGTGTTGGATCCACTGAAATTATCCATATGTCATAAGATTAACCAAAACTCAACTTTTATTTATATTTTTTTTTCTTTGTAATTATAGATTAAAAAAGGTCGCATGACTTTTGGGGTTTCAACTTGAGGTAGAGGAGACTGAGTAGGCTAATTAGAAGAATTAATCTCAACTCCATGCTCATTTGGGCTTGGTTTACACGAATCTACTGTAGTTGGGGTTGGATCCAAGTGGAAATTATAATCTTCAATCCCCAGTATTATCTCTGCATTTTACATAAAACATTAAAATATCATTAGAAAATATTAAATTATAAGTAGAAGAAGTTGACAATTACCTGACGAAGCTAACGACAAATGCGATAGTCAACAGGACCGTCTCGACAAAATTAAAGGCTCTATGCTGATAAAACAAAAGTGTCTTTACCAAATTGATTAAAAATATTTTGGGGCTTAAGTTTCGCTAAAAGAAAATAAATTTTTTTAACGAAAACAATAATATAGTGTGAGAAATAAAAATTTGTAATAAAAAAACAATAGTTAGGTGTGAGAATATTTTATTTTTGTAATATGATATATGTTTAAAAAATATTATCATTTTAGAAAAAAATAATGATTTTATCAGACCAAAAAAGAAAAAAAAATTATAATGGACCTTCTATTTTTTTGGTCCCGTGATGGATCTCATCTCAAACGTGTTTATCACGGTAATAGGAAGGAGAGAATGCATGATGTTTTTATCTTCACAGAAAGTTTTCTATTTTATATTTCTTGTTTTGAGAATCGATATAATGACTTCAACCTGTATATAAAGAAATTATTTGCTTTGATCAATACGTACGACCATCAGTTTAAGACCGTTTGTTCACGATAGCCAAAAGGGAGGAGAGAAAGCATTATGTTTTCATCTTCACGTAAAGATTTTCTACTTTATTTTTCCTCTTTCTTACATAGAAAGCCGATATAATGAAATTTTTTCAGATATTCAAATATATATATGGAGTACCAAAATAACCAAACGATCAAATCCTAAACTACCAAATGGTCATTAAGTATCCTGTAATTTAATTATTTAAACCGTAATAGTACTAAAGTAAAAAAAAAAATTGACTTAAGTATCCTATAATTTAATTATTTAAACCATAATAGTACTAAAGTAAAAAAAAAAAAATTGACTTCAAGCACTAAAAGATTTTTAAAGTTTACGTCCAACTTTTAAGATTCTTTGACTTTATAATTAATAATTGTGTAAATTAAAATAAAATTTACCTAAAAATTTGAGAAAGTCTTACAATTGAAATAGAAAAAAGAAAAAAAGTCTAAAATAATAAAAGATAATATTACTTTTCTGAAGGCGAAACGTCTTGGAGTGTAGTTGAAATGGTCAAGAAATTACCACATGACAAGTTAACTACCCTCAGCTGAAAGAGACTAAAACAATAGCTACAAAATTGTACAAAATGATGAACGTTTGGTTAATAAAAATGTTAGCTGTAGATTGTAGTGATGAACGTTTGGTTAATACGCATAAACAACATATATTATAGAACATTATTTGAAGTTTTTTCATAATATCGAGTTTCTTTTCACTAACAATGTCACTACTTTTGTTAATAATTCTTTCGGTTCTTTCTTTCGCAAACTCAAAAGAAACTGGACTTAGTGTTTTTCTCAAGAACACTAAGGTCTACAACTGATGGATTTAATGAGGATATCAAAAGTCAATTATTGCACGGATGAATTGTTGTTATTATTTAATTTATGCACAAATTTCAAATGATCTATGCCGGAATTTTTCTTAAATTTTACATGATTTATACTTGCTTTCGATAACTGCAATCATAAGTTACTATCGAATTATTCGTGGAAAATTACTGATGGACACATGTATTAGTCGTAGATATTTACATTATTATGTCAAAATATAGAATACATTATAATTGATATAAATTCATATATATTGGTATGCATTATATTTACTAATTTGTTAGTGTTCAAAAATAAAGGAGACCTACTATGCTAAATACAACCCAATTATAGTTATTGGAAGATCTTAGAACCGAAGTAAGTTTTATCTCATACGTTTTACTTTATTATTATTTTTATGGATAAACATGATTACTATTATATAGTATCCAAAGCTTTTAAGGTAACTTTATTACAACTAATTATTATAGTTTTTATATATTATCCGAGTTTTATAAGGTTACTATTCTCTTGTATATGATTTTACCAAACATATCTTATATATAATATGTTATGTTTAATTGAAAATATGATCTTATAATAATATGTCTTTGTTTAATTGAAAATATGATCAAATTCTATTTTCAAAATTTCTTTATCAATCCTTTGGAAAATTCATGTTAACTTTAAAACTACATGAGTATGTTATGTTTTTCGTGGGTGCGACAACCATCCAAAATTGGATGGTGCCGATGCCAAGTTATTAACAACACTCCATTAAACGCTAATTTTCTTGACCAGATCTTTGCAGATTATGTATGGAAATAGTAGGTAAATTCTTTTGTCAAAATATGTTATTAGAACCTAGCTATATAGACAATTGTTTATAATATAATTAAACAGACTTGCAGTAAGATTATTTTGCCCATAGTAGTATGTTTTAAACGAAATCATTCAATTAAAACAGGAGTACCAAATAGTTACATTCACAACTTGTCGTTTCACGATAGAAATAAACCTCTCAATTTCTAAAACCTTGTTTTATTCATTTAGCAAACACACTAACCACATAATAAGTCAAAAAAATGAATAAGCGCAATACGTCTATAATATATATAATTGTTAATGTACTTTAATTAAGGTCGTGGTCAATACCTACTTTCATCGATGATCAGAATGTTTGTAGTAGATTTGTGAGTACACTATTTATTTATTTTTAATTTATTTATTGAAAAGAGTTGTACATCACCTTAATCTATCGAAACATAGAAAAAGAACATTATGGTTTAAAAACTGGTGGGACTCGTAAACATTCTCGAATACATTTTCTTTTACATTCCCTTAAACATATAGGGTTTTGAATTTGTTGAGGCATTAATTTTCCATCCTGCAAAACATCCACAAATCTCATGAATACATACAGATGAATGTGTATGTGAATGTAATCTAAGATACTTCCTTTGGCATGTTCTCCATTCCATTGCATGTTTGAAGACGACATCCTACCATTCATCCACACTTTTTGTGCCATTTTTTTTAACAATCTTTGTAATTCCTTAATGAGCAAAATGTTTGATTGTGTGTGGGTGTATATATATATATATATATATTATGAAGGAACAATGAGTATATATAATGCAGTTAAAATTTTGTTGGTTTGACTTGAATACAATTAATTTTGTAACTGTTGTTTGACTTGCAATATCTACAATTAATAATTTTGTTGGTTTGCTTTGGATATAATTTATTTTGTAATTGTTGTTTGACTTGAAATATCTGCAATTAATATTTTTGTTGGTGTGACTTAAATATAATTAAGTTTGTAAGAGTAGTATCTCTTACTCTTTATTTTTATATCGTACCGTAATTGAACTAATCTCAGTATTCATCCTATTTTAAGAATTCAGTTACCTAGTAATTAAATTTAATACATATATGTATATATTTGTAAGCTATATAATAAGCCTATAACGTTTGGTATAGAGATGAGAAAAACTAACGGTCACTTTTGAACTTAAGCTCTTTTGAGATAGTTTTGATGTGATAGATAACATTAAAGAAGTATTAAAAGATAGTTTTTTTTGTCAATTTTACTATAATTGGATCGACAAGATCCGATCTATAGCTAAAGTTCAAACTCTAAACTCCCTTCTTCATTTTCCTTGCACCTGGGAAAATTCGAACCTGAATACTTGAGGATTTGTAAAGTGGCCATTGCCATTGAATTTTTGCAACTAGCTTGAGAAAATACTGTAACATAAAATGAATTTTATAGAGAAAACTCACAAAAAAAAAGCTTTTTATCGGAGCAAGAAACAAGTCGATCATATAACAACAAGCTTATAACGTTATTTGAAGACACCATGAAGAAGTCGATGGGAACAAGATCGTGAACTCTGCATGCATTACCAAACAAAGAAGATGAAGACACAAAGGAGCTTTGCCGATGGAAGAAGCTGTTCGAGATCACCGAGTGACGTAAGCGAAGAAATGCTCGTGTGTAACCAGTTTTCATAATCCAGGTCAATTTTCATCATTTTTTTTAATTAATTAATTTATATATCTTTTAAAAAACGTAAAGTTAGAAACTGCCTTTTTATATATTGGTTTTGCTTCTTAAGTTTTGAAAAATGTTTTCAAGTTTTTTTAAGTTTTTAAAGATTTAATATTAAATTTACACAACAATATTGAAACCAAGTGAATTTTGGATTCAGTCATTTGATCTAATCATTTGATCGTTAGCAATTTCATAAGTTCGATTTGTTTTTTTTTATTGTTAGGTAAATCTAGTGTTGAAGTTTTTTTTTTTTTTGATAGTTTTTTAAAGTTTGATACTAAATCTATATAACAATGTCAAAATTATTCAGATTTTGAATTCAGCCATTTGATCTACTCATTTGACCGTTATAAATTTCATAAATCCGATTTTGTTTTTATATTGTTATATAGATTTTGTATCATCCAAAATTTTAAAAGTTTACATATAATATAATAAGAATTCAGTCATTTATTTTTTTGGTCAAACAATCTCATTCTTCGTTTATTTATCACTATTTGACTTGATGATTAATTAATTATTTCCATTTCATTTGTTTTTCAAGCAAATAATGAATCATGATGCGAGGAAGAGATTCGGAAGGAGCAAGCTTTTGGTTGAATATGAAAGAAAAATGTAATTCGATGTACTAGATTTATTCACTTTGATGTACAATAGAATTTATGTATAAAATGTAAATATAATGCCCTTTAATATTGAATAAGATGTAATTTCAATTTCATTTACAAAAAGAAAAAGATGTAATTTCCATATGAAATATAACTTTTTCTCGTCTGTTTTTTAGTATATATACAAAGTGAATAAATCTAGTTAAAAGTAAAAGGATAAAATGTAAATTAACAGATGAGAATTATGCAAGTAAAGAGTCAATCTAACTGTCAAATCACGAGTTACCAAACGGTCAAAACTGCTGGTCGTTAAAACTGAAGAACCAATCAATTTCTAAAAACTCTGGTATTCATTTAATTTAACCATGGCACTGGTCGTTTGCTGGTACGACTTCATCTGTTTTACTATAGTCTTGGCTTCAATCGTTGTATCCTTATGGATTCTATTCCGTAGAGAAAGAAGCTGCTTACAAACTGATGATACGGTGCACGAAAGCTTCTTAGTACTATATAGATCAAAGAGCCTTAGTTTGACTCGGTTATGGACCAGTTGCTGGAGAAGGTTACATCCTGGCTGGCTTCTCTTAACTCGTTCAATCTCTTTTGTCTCCATGGTTGCTTTGTTGGCTTGGGACATTATGAAGTGGGACGCAAGCATCTTCCTCTATTACACAGAGTGGACTTTCTTCTTTAAACTCATTCAATCTGATCTTGTATTGTTCATTCTTTGACTTATGTGAGTTTGTGTTGTAACAGATGGACCTTCATGCTTGTAATCATCTACTTTGCGGTATGTCTTAACAACTTAAAACTTTCCAAATCAGAGAGTTTAATCGGTTTGGTTAATGTTCATTGATTGGTTTCTCTGCAGATGGGAATTGTAGCTTCAATATATGGTTGCTCGGAATATTCCAAAGAGCTAACATTAGAAAATGGTGGAGATGAGGTTGAAGATAAGGTCGGAGATAACTTCAAACCAATATTAGGCGTTTATGGGTTATTCATGCAGATAATTTATCAGGTTAGTGTCAACACAAAGACCCAAGATTTTGCTTTTATAATGCGATAACAAAATTCATCTATGAGTATGGTTTTGTGTTACAGACAAGTGCAGGTGCTGTACTACTTACGGATTTTGTATTTTGGCTAGTCATAGTTCCTTTCCTATCGAATACAACTACTCACTTCGGGCTAAATACGGTAAGAACATTACAACCTTTGTCCAAAGATGAACTAACTTAAGAATCAATTAATCGGGTTTATGTCAAGCCAGTTGATGATTTGTATGCACACGGCAAACGCAGCCTTCCTCATACTTGAAACAATCCTCAATCGCCTTGTAAGCAACATTCAAAAATTAAAGAGATTTTATTTAAAAAGAGTATTCTAATTATAATACTCTGTGTTGGTTTCAGCTATTCCCTTGGTTTCGAATGTGTTATTTTGTGCTATGGAGTTGTCTCTATGTTGCTTTTCAATGGATCATCCACGCTTGTGGCTTCACTTGGTAAGCATTGATAATCTAACATCATTTCTAAACAACAACCAATCTAAGCAAGCAGACTAATTGTCATCTATCTATACTCAGGTGGCCATATCCATTTCTCGAGCTCGATAAGCCATGGAGTCCACTATGGTATTCATCTTCCTTACTCCTATACCTAATCAATCTTATAAAGGATTTTTAAACTAACTAACAAACACATTCTCAGGTACTTATGTATGGCAATTGTTCACATCCCCTGTTATGGAGCTTATGCAGCAATTGTTAAAGCCAAGAACTCATGCTTTTCTTATCTATTTCCTAATGCTTATGCAAAACCCTAATACTTACTTCCTTATTGAACCAAACATTGAATATCTCTGTAATTTGAAGATTTGACTATGTGATATATCAATCATGAAACAAAATCTAATGCGATTCCAAGCAATGGTGATAAGAGTAGCGAATTAGAAAGCATATAAAACCTAGAAATTCTGAATTAACATAAGAAATTCAGAACCAAAGATGTTCAACATAAGATCCATAACAACAAAACGAAAGAAAACTTCCAAAATCAAAAATGTAAAAGCAGTATTTCAATTCAAAGATAGAGAGATCTACCAATAAGCGAGATCATTAATTTATTCCTGAGCTCCTTCTTTCTGGTAAACGTATGTGAGACCACACTTACCACAGTAGTGACGATCAAAATGGCTAGCCATGAAAGTTCCAGCACCACAAGTTGCGTTAGGGCACTCCTTCCTCAAACGCTGAACCTTGCCTGAGCCATCGACCTTGTAGAACTGAAGCACAGCGAGCTTAACCTTCTTGTGCTTGTGCTTGATCTTCTTAGGCTTGGTGTAGGTCTTCTTCTTCCTCTTCTTCGCACCACCACGTAGACGAAGCACAAGGTGAAGTGTTGATTCCTTCTGGATGTTGTAGTCAGCTAGGGTTCTTCCGTCTTCGAGTTGCTTTCCGGCGAAAATCAATCGCTGCTGGTCCGGTGGAATTCCTTCCTTGTCCTGGATCTTGGCCTTGACATTGTCGATGGTGTCAGATGACTCGACCTCGAGAGTGATTGTCTTCCCCGTTAGGGTTTTCACGAAGATCTGCATCTTGAGAGAACGGCGGTAGAAAATTCCACACTCTGTGATATGAGAAGAAATAAAAGAGAGGTGGAAAAACTAGGGTTTTAAGCTACCCATTTTGAAATTACGTAACTACCCATACATCACAAAATGGGCTTTAAATTCATATTGGGCCTGAGAATGTAAAAAGGATTAAAAATAAAATAAGTGGAGATGCGGGGGATCGAACCCCGTGCCTCTCGCATGCAAAGCGAGCGCTCTACCATTTGAGCTACATCCCCATGTTGTTGTTCACTTCCACGTTTAATTATTTATTTCCGTAGATGATGGGCAAATCTTATTACATTATATTAAATTATCATGTTTACATTTTCCAGAAGGAAATTAGGGCAGTAGTGATACAGATGCCAAGTATTAGAACTAGAAACAGTTGTTCGGGCTAGTAAATCGACAGACTTATTATGTTGTCTGGGCATGTACAATAAACATATACGTCAAACATGTGATGTCACTGGTTTATTGTGTTGCAGTATTGAGCTAATCGTAGGTTTGCTGACGAACCATTAATCAACTATGCTTTTCTTCTTGAAGATGAACAATAAATCCAACATTTTGTTTTCTTATAATTGTTTTCCTGAACGAAAATATTGTAATCTTGGATCTAAAAATACGGTGAAGTTATAAATTGATTTGAGTTAAGCCATAATTGGTTTTTAGTGATTGCTGAGCTAAACGTCACTAAAGAGTAATCACACCAACCGTACGCATCTGTCACGAGAACGACATGGTTCGATATCAAATTCCCGGTTTATACACAGAAATTCCGGTTCAGCTTTTCATGATTTGTTTGGTAGGTTTAATAATGACTTTAAAGGTGACGTGCTGACTCATCCATCATGGGATTCATTCCAATTTCATGCCGTCAAGCTGAAATAAACCGGCTGGGGTTGTTGATTGACTGGTAGTTCCTGTAAAACAAACAAAAAGTTATAATAATTAAATTAGATATTTTTGGAATTATGCAAATGAGAAGGGAACTGGTAAATGTCATTCTCTATCACCAACTGCCACTAATCTCAGCCGTTGAAATATTACATTAAACGGCTATGATTTATACACGTGCATAAAATCCAGTAGATTGTCAACTCCAACCAACTAATATTTTTCTTTAGTGAGATTGAGATCACGTAAAAATATTTAAAGTGATTTATACTTAATTTAAAACCAGTAATTCAATAATAAAATATGATTTTATTTGGATTTTCACATAAATTAAAATTATACTCGGTAATTTAACCCAACTCATAGAGTATTCAACTGTTTACCTTATCCACAGTAGGGAAATGAAATATTAATGGAATATCACTAGAAAATATCCGACCGATTCAGCCGGTAGCAAGTTGCTTTGAGGTTAAAAAGGAAAAAATAATGTTTTTGTATAAAAGGAAGACGTGCAATGGCGTTAAGGGTTGTGTCCAGTGCTTTTGTTGTGTGTCGGCTGCTTCTGCTTCTGTCTCTGCTTCTCTCTCAGATTTGCTCTTCTTCCCTCTTTCGTCACAGGTCGGTCTCTCTCTCTTTTTACTATAAAAACTCTCTCTCTTTCTATGTCTCCATTTGATCAGATCTGTGTGAATCATTTGTGTCTTTTGTGTTTAGGTAAGATATTGAGTTTGTTTGATCTTTCTATGCTTAAACTTTGTAAGAATTTGTCTGTTCATCGGCCAAAAATATATATTTCGTCTCTGTTTCCACTCACTAATCTTGATTTTTTTTTTCAAGTTTGTTTAATTAGTGTCATAGTTTATTATTATATTAGTGTAGTTATCCACTAGATGGTTAAAGTTACAATTTTGGAATAGATTCTATTATATCTAATGCAAAAAAGTAGGTTTTTGAGAATCTATTGCTTGACTTTGAGCCTTTTGAATTATTGAATGTGTAGTGATGATGATGTTGTTTGTGTCAGACTTGTAAGATATGGAATCGTTTTTATTTACATCCGAGTCTGTGAACGAGGGACACCCAGACAAACTCTGTGACCAAGTTTCAGATGCTGTCCTTGACGCTTGTCTTGAGCAAGACCCTGAAAGCAAAGTCGCATGTGAGACTTGTACCAAAACCAACATGGTTATGGTTTTTGGTGAAATCACCACAAAGGCTAAAGTTGACTATGAGAAGATTGTGCGTGACACTTGTCGTAACATTGGATTTGTCTCTGCTGATGTTGGTCTTGATGCTGATAACTGCAAAGTGTTGGTCAACATTGAGGAGCAAAGTCCTGACATTGCTCAAGGTGTTCATGGTCATTTCACTAAACGTCCTGAAGAGATTGGTGCTGGTGATCAAGGTCATATGTTTGGGTATGCCACAGATGAGACTCCTGAGCTTATGCCGTTGAGCCATGTTTTAGCTACCAAGCTTGGTGCACGTCTCACTGAGGTTAGGAAGAACGGGACTTGCCCTTGGGTGAGACCTGATGGGAAGACTCAAGTCACTGTTGAGTATTACAATGAGAATGGTGCTATGGTCCCTGTCCGTGTTCACACTGTTCTTATCTCAACTCAACATGATGAGACTGTCACTAACGATGAGATTGCTCGTGACCTCAAGGAGCATGTGATTAAGCCTGTGATTCCAGAGAAGTACCTCGATGAGAAAACCATCTTTCACCTAAACCCATCTGGTAGGTTTGTCATTGGTGGACCACACGGGGATGCTGGTCTAACTGGACGCAAGATCATCATTGACACATATGGTGGTTGGGGAGCTCACGGTGGTGGTGCATTCTCTGGTAAAGATCCATCAAAAGTGGACAGAAGTGGTGCTTACATAGCTAGACAAGCAGCCAAGAGCATTGTAGCCAGTGATCTAGCGCGAAGGGCGCTTGTTCAGGTCTCTTACGCCATTGGTGTCCCTGAACCATTGTCGGTATTTGTTGATACATATGGAACCGGAAAGATTCCAGACAAGGAGATTCTCAAGATTGTGAAGGAGAATTTCGATTTCAGGCCAGGCATGATGACAATTAACCTTGACCTCACAAGAGGTGGCAATGGGAGGTTCTTAAAGACTGCAGCGTATGGACACTTTGGTAGGGAAGATCCAGACTTCACTTGGGAGGTTGTTAAGCCTCTTAAGGCAGAGAAGGCTTAAGAGTCAGCTTATCCTTTACACTACGTTTATGTTGTTTAAAACTTGAATCGTTTCTTGTTTCCAGTCTCAATTCTGGTTTGGTTTTCTTCATCATGTAATCTTATGTACTCTTTGTTTCTGTCTGAATCTGTCACTCTTCTCTTAACTCTGTCTTTTAGTGGAATTGCACTGATTGGTATTAAACCGTTTCACAAACAAAGTCATTATCAAGAAAAGAAAATTGGAGGTAGTTTCCTGGTCTCAGCCTAAATACAGTGCGGAGAAAATTCAAAGACGACGACAGAAAGAGATATTTCTTCTTGTGGCAGAGGAACAAACAAGAGTTGCATATTCTAATACACATCTCTCTGTTCTCACCCAGTTTCATATCTATGTCAGAAACAGTGAAGTGTATCCTTATCTCCGCTATTGATCTTGCGGTTCAAGTGATCGAAACCACCAGAAAAGCCGTCTGCTTCAAGAAAGACCATGATGAGGTTGAGGTCAAGGTATGGAAGCTTTTGGAGCTGCTTGAGAAAGCAATTACCGCCAGCTCCAATCTCTGCGAATTTCCAACCTGCTACGTAATCTCGAAAGCTGAGATTGTGCTTCACAAGTCTCTCTCTTTGGCCTACAAATGCATCCCAAAACTACGGAATCGTGTCTTTTTAATCATTCCCGTTTCTGCTTTCACACAGACACGAATTGGGCTTGATAGATCCATTAGCGACCTCTCGTGGCTGCTCGAGGTCTCTATTCCGTCGAAAGATTGTGAACGAGAGTTGCATGGTCTCCCACCATCCGCAGTGAACAACCCGATCCTGTTCTTGATTTACGAACTTATGGCGATTCTCTACTCGGGAACACCTGATGAGTCCTGTGAAGCAGCTATATCGATGAGAACATTGGCCAGTGATAACCCGAGATACGCAGAGATGATGATCCGTAATGGAATATGTTCCGTGTTTGTTGAGATTCTGAAAGTAGGGTCAATGAGTGCTCAAGCAGAGGTGGCTTATACTACTTCAGTGTTGGTCGCGAGTTTCCCAGAGAGCCAAAATGTTTTTGCACAACACGACGTGATTCAGCTTTTGTTGAACCATTTAGTATCTAAGAAGACTCAAGAGGTAGAAGGTTCCTTGTACGTGAAGGTAATGGCAGCAAAAGCTTTGAGGGAGCTAGCCAAAGGAAATCTTACTATCTGCCAAAGCATCACCAAATCAAAAAGGTTTGTATGTTTCATAGATATGATTGAGTCAGAAGACAAAGAAGTTAGATCCAACACATTGATGGTCTTAATAGAGATCACTGCTGTGGCAGAGCGAGACTCTGACTTGAGACGTTCAGCTTTCAACTTCAAATCTCCTTTTTTCAAGACCATTGTTACTCAAGTCCATAAGCTCATTGAAGAAAATGGAGAGATGGTTTTACTTATACCATACATTACAGTGATTGGGAACCTCGCAAGAGCATTTAGAGCATCTGATACACAAATGACTGACCAATTGGTGAGGCTCCTTGGTCATCAGGATTCAGAGATATTAAGAGAAGCAGTTGTAGCACTAACTAAATTCACAAGCCCGTGTAATTACTTACACAAAGATCATTCAAGAGCAATAGTTGAAGCTGGAGGAGCAAGGAAACTTGTTGAGCTATCTAACTTGGGTTGTGAGATTCGTATTCAAGCGTTAGAGCTTCTGCTCTGCATTGCAACAGATGTACCAGAGAGTGAAGAAATCGTCGAAGTGTTGGAATGGGCATCGAAGTGATAAAACATGTCTATTTGTAAAGCTTTCAAAAAGACAAATAATTACTCTTTCTGTTTCACTTTAGTTGATGTTTTAAGATTTTTTTTGTTTCATATTAGTTGATGTTTTATGATTTCTATGCAAAATTTATTGTGTTTTTAGTGTTTTTGACCCTTTGAATTTTGCAGATTGATTTGTGATGGGTTAGATTATTTTGGAATTTGTGATAAAACATGTTTTATTTAGATAAAATACAAAATTTAATGATTTTTTAAACTGTGTGAAAAAACCTAAAAGGTCAAATATAGTGAAATGGAGGAAATATGTCTTATCTAACTTGGGTTGTAAGTGGGCATAGCCGTGCCAACATTATCGGATATCATTAGCGAAAAGAAAATATATAATGCCCCAATTCAACAAAGATAAAAATTACAAAGAATAATCGATATCTTCATATATAACAATTTACAAATAAAATATAAATAACAAACAAAATTTTAACTGTATATATATTTCCACTCTGAACAAAAATTTTTAATCAACATTGTTTTAATAAATATAATACTCAAATATATTGTGAAAAATAGTTGAACAAGTCCGAAATCTTTAAAATTGATACATTAAATGATTAAATTACCATTATTTGGAGACCGCAAATTTTCAAAATTAAAATCAAACACAAATCCAAATATTTATTCATATTTTTAAAATTCATATATATATATATATAGGGTATATATACATATATTATTTGTGATAAAATAGATGCCCTAAAATTTTGTTAGAATATATGCCCTAGGCTAATGTGTTTAAAATCCTAACACTATGGCACGGCCCTGTAAGTGGGTCGAATATGACAATAAATATAAATAGGAATCCAGCTAAGTAGGTTTAGGTTTTGAGCCGCTTTCTCATATTGTGGTGTTGAAAAAGTGAAAATACGTCTCTCTGTTGTTAATCTTTTCCTCCATCGACAAACATGAACTTGGGGTACGTTTCTTATCTCTTTGATTTTTCGTCTTCTATCTCTATGATCATTAAACTTGTATATATGGTGATGTCATATTACAGTAAGAAAAAGGTTATCTTACCTGCTCGGCGCAAGCTCAAAAAGCTTCGGAATAAACAGATACCGAAAAAGTAAAGCCATATATATAATAGATAATAGAAGTTGGTTGGTTGGTCTTGAAGAGTCTCTGTGTTTGATTATGCAGAGGTATTACTTGTGATCAGCCTCAGATTAAGCATGTTAAAGTACTAGAAGGAAACGAAGTGAAGCAGCTGGAATGGTTGGTGTTGATGAGTATATGTGTTTTGATTATGATCAGTATCATCTGCTTTTACATAGACATTAGTATGAGTCTCTGGTGTCTGATAATATTGCATGCAGGGTTTTTCCTTGTAATAATAAATAAACCTCCACTTATGATTCTGAATCCCGAGGTTTTAAGGATACAAATGTAAGTTGACTCACCAATATATTATCAAACCTGGGTTTAGTCAGTTTACTTTCTGTCAAATATTGAATCATCTTTTGTTTATGTTTTTGGTATTGAATCAGAGCTGGGTTCAAGATCGTCAAGGTTTCTTGTAACACCTCGCTCCCGATCTTGGGAGACAGTGTGCTATTCTTTGGTCTTGCCAAATATAATTTTCTTGAAAAATCGATCGACACCAAAATTCTTGTTCAAAAATTCTGAAAAAATGAAAAATAAAGAGGGGTGAGTAATGAATTACTCAGTGAGGAGATCATCTCTGCCCACTGAAACACAATAACACAATCCTAACTTACACATCGTCTATTCAAAAGAATAGAATCAAACAACACACATACAGTTTGTCTTTTTACGACAACCTTTAACACCCAAAGAAATCTACTTGCTTGCAGCCAATTGTTAACACATACCATTGGTTCAACCATCATCTCTCTGATGGCTCTAGAACTCTATTCATTGGGCGACTACGTCCTAGTAGCTCGATTCTCCCGGAGACCACGGCCCAAAAGCTCGATTTTCCTAAACTCTGGAAGCCCCCGGCCCAGTAGCTCGATTCTTCCTCGCTCAAAGAGACCACGACCCAGTAGCTCGATTGTCTCTGGCTCTGAGAGACCACGGCCTAGTAGCTCGATTCTCTCATCAACTTTCTTTCCTTTCATCAACTTATTTATTTCTTTCTATCCTATTTCACATCACTCACTTAAAGCACATCTTTAAAAGATGTCAAACAATCAAAACATATTTCTAAAAATATATTACTTATTATCAATCAACAATCATCAAACATAAATATACATATAATATATAACTATATATATTCTAACAAGCAATAATCATATGTCTAATTCTACCTAATGAATTTCAGAAGCATAAACTAGAAAAGCGAAATTTTATCTCCACGGATCTCAAACCTCACCTTAATTGGCTGGTGACTGACTTGAAAACGCCGCAAAACAAGCCTAAACAACACTCCCTACAGATACCTTCACACGCAAGCAACATAACAAAATTAGGGTTCTTATCTCAGATCAACAGTGGTTCCTTGTAGGACAAGCCATGCGAATTCTGATCAATTCTTACCACGATTCGAAGATCCGAAGGTTCGGTTGGCTTCCTGGATATGTCCCCTATCCAAAACCAACAAGTTCCTATCTCTTCCTACTCAAATGCTACCAGAAATCGATCCTAAATATGCCAAGTCGAACACAGTTACAATAACTAAAACCCAGATTTCTCTAAGTCTGAAGCAAAAACTGATTCCGTACCAGCTTGAAGATTCTGTAATTGGCTCAACAAATTTTGAAAGCACAGAGCGAGAGTTAGGAGCTCGAGTTTGCAGAGGGGAAAAGGTAGGGAGGTGGATCGGCGCTGATTTAAACCATTTAAATAGAAGACAAGACTTGGTTTTAGGGTTAGGTTGATAAGCTTTTATCCTCTCCAACAAACTTCCACTTTTATTCAAATTCAAATCTTCTCTATTAATGGACCTTATGGGCCACGAAATTGAATTCTAAAAACTCAAAGTTTGGGTCTCACATTTCTGTTGTTCACTTTTAACATTCTACTACTAGGTTTTTATTTTTAACTTCTCGAGTGAAGTTTATTATTATTAGTCTTTGTTGAATCAATTGTGTAGCCACAAGAGATCACCATCCCATTTCCAATCATTCAAATCTCATTCCATAGTCTTTTTATCTACTGATCTTAGATCCATAGCTCTACTAAGCCTATAAAGATATTGAGCTTCACCTTCAATTCTAGCATCCATCAGAGATCGTATATACTCTCAAAAGATCAAATTCAGGGTAGAGAATAAACTAACTTAAAGATATAAAACAAGCTTTTTTCCAAATCAATCTCAATTTTGCCCCAAAATTCTAAAAATGAACACAGTAACATCGTTTGCTGGTCGCTGGCGGCCGCAGTCAGAAACCGCAATCAAAAATTTAATTTTATATTCGTTTGACAATCGTTGTGACCAGTCGTTATGTTGTTTGTTTCACAGTCACAGCGACCAGCAATTACTTTTTATTATTTTAAAATTTTTTGTTTTTTAAAATGATATATTTATAAAAAATATATAAAAAATTGTATGTAAATTTGAATTATAAAATGTTGATAACATTTACCCAAAAAAATTATGAAAAACAAAGAATATCATATTTATATATTATTTATTTAAAATATATTTATACACAACTAAAATCAAATATTATAAATTTAAATTTTATTTTTAATATTTGTAAATTTTGTTTTATTAAAATTTTATATATAAAATTTTTATATTTATTGTAGTAATTATATTTTATACAATTTTATTGTTATATTTTAAAATTTATTTATTTAAATTATTTTTAATAATTAATTTTTTGGTCGCTGATTTTGTTCGTTTGCTGGTCCTTGGTGGCCGCGACCAATTTCAGCGACCAGTCACTAAATTTTTTAACGACTTAAAATTTTAATCGCCGACTGTTGAATCAACGACTACCAAACAAATAACTTTTGGTTACGGTCGTTGATAGCGGCCGCTAACGACCAAAACGAACAGGACCATAATCCAATGAAATCAACAACCTTTCTCCTACATCTCCCGACTAATGGTAGTGAATAATCACTTGTTCTGATACGGTGCACTATGAGTTTTTTTTATCGTCTGTGTTGTGATGTACGATAAGCTTGAGAAGAAATCGAGTGTTTTCACGATTAGCTGTTGACATTCAGGTATTCTGGTCAGATTTTTTTGGATCCGGAATTCTTATACCTATATAAGATCCGTTATTATTTCGATTTAGTTTCGGATCAATTCATTCGAATTCAGGTTGGTTTGAGTTGGTTCGAGTTGTAATTTAAAAAACCAAATACTCTAGAAATATCTATAAACGCGTTTTGGCTTTGACCATACGAAACAAAAAAGTCTTTTATTCGAAATGGGTCAATCTTCGTCTATTTGTGGTCATTATGTTTTGGAAATTTTTTGGCCCACTAATAATAAGCCCGCTTACTAAACCTACTAAATTAATAATTTTTTTTTTGGTCGGCTAAATTTATAAAATATTTCCATTTGGTTCGTTGTTAATTCGTTTTTTTAGTTATTTCTTTTTTGGTTTGTTGTTAATTTATATTGTTCATTTTTTTATTATGTATATGTTTTATAATAATTTATAGAAAATAAATCGAATTTTATTACTGCAACTGCATGGGTACAAAATGAGACAATTCACATGATAAATAAAACAAAGAATCATCTCCTTTATAAGAACTCGATGAATTTTCGCAACTGACCTAAAGCCGCCGTGCTTCATCGCTTTGGGGGCAGCGGCGACGGGAGGCTACTCTAGCTCCATCGTTTGTCATCGGCTGCTCTCCACTGTATACTTCCTTTATATTTCGTCTTTAGTTTTTCGTCCAGAAGAGTTTTCAGATCTAGCCGTGTGAGTTTGTGTGCTTTCATCGGAGGCTCACCGGGTTTCACGGTGGTGCTACAGACCTGTGATGGCTTCACCGTGTTTGGTGTTTGCTTGGCTTTGTAGATCTGGCTTCGAATCTCTGTGCTCTTCACTTTCGCTATCAGTTTTTCTTTGGAGAAGAGGTTCCTGGTGAGGCTCTGTCTCATCGGTGGAGCTTCGTTGCTCCTGGAGGTGTCTGGTTCATGCTGGTCATGGTGGTTTCACCTCTGCCTGTGTGTCTTTGGATTGGTGGTTAGGCTCTGTTTCTCTTTGGTTTCGGCTTTTTAAGTTTGTAAGTATCTTGTGTACCGGGCTTTACTTAATCGAATCCTCTGATTAAGCATTATGCCTCTTTGAATTCTCCTCTGTTTGTAGAATTTCATGATCTAGGGTTTGATGGAGCTTTAGATTTTCGGATAATCTTTTCCACTGTTCGTGTTGGTAAATCTACTCTCGCATCTTGATTGGTTTTGAGCTTTGCAGTCTTTGTCTATCCCTTTGCAGTTTCGACCAAGCTTTTAGTAACAAGCTCATCCGGGTAACTTTGACATTGGCAATCTTAAGATAGAGAAACTTCATTTCAAGAGAAAGCCATGCAATGTTTTCAAGTCATCGGCAGTCTAAAGTCCGTCTTTGATTACGGGATTTTCTTAGATCGTATGAAAGATTTGATTCATTGTTGTTTTTGGTTTTAGCTTTGAACTCGCTATCATCTTATCTTTTTTGAAGGATTGAATGAGTCCATCAATCTCTTACTGTTTTCTCTATTCCTTGTAATCAATTTTCATTATCAATCAGATGGCGGGAAAAAAAATAAAACAAAGAATCCAATGCGCCACGTTGGCTAATATTTTCCATGTTCCTCGTCATTGTAGCTTTAGAATCTCAATGAATCTAATTCCATTGAATTATACATTTTCATAATCTCCTAAAAGTATATATTTATTCGATATTTTAAATAACTATGATGCTGATTATAATTGGTTATAACTAAAACTCAAATGTATTGAAGTAGGAACCGAATAAATAGACAATAATGAATGAGAATAAAATATTACCAACAACCGCAGCGGCAAAGTTCCGGCAAATAATTCACATAATCTAAAAGAGGAAAATAAAATCAAAGTAAATATTAAAACTGACTAATAATATTGTTTATTAGTGTTATAATATAATGTTGATATAAAAAGACAACATGATTAATCTAGAACATGCCCATATTTTGTTCACATGCAAGATAACGACTTAATATATACGACCCACAACTCACCAAACCCCCATCATCAATTATTTATTTCTTATATTTATATTTTTGTCTTTTGGTCTTAAAGCAAAAATGTAACGCGGAAACACAAAATTCTTTAGGAAATTTTATGGATGAGTATTGTTCTTATACTTTTTTATAATGTATAGAACCTAGTATGACTAATGTACGCATGAAATTATAGTTAATTGCTTCTTATTCAAAGGCTTTCTCTAAAAAAAGATGGCAATACAAGAACCACAAAATATATAGAAAGTGGACTTTTTGACCCATATATAGAAAGTGATCTTAATATGATATGACCGATTGCAAATTGATTTAGTTGAAAAACAAAATTTTTTGTAAAAGATTTAAATTAAACTAATTATATTTTATAGTCAAAAACAAACTAGAATATATGATTGGTTTAAATATCTTATAAAAAAATTTGTTTTTCAAAGGCTGTTTCCAATCGGAATATACTTTGTTCGTGAATTATTTATTTTTAAATAATTAGAAGAAATCTATAATCAGTAATGTAAAATGAAAACAAAATAGAAATAAATCTAAATGATATAAAAATCCGACAAAAATCCAAGTTTACAACGACCAACCGAAAATAAAAAATACGGTTCGTTGAATGGCGGCCGACGGCGGAATTCACGCCGGCTTTTATTAAACGATAATTCCTGAATTTATTTTCCATTTCAATAATAATTTTAACAATCAAATAAATGATATGGAATCGCCGAGTTACTCTAAGTTTGGTGGTTACGATGATCCAGCTAATAATTTGGCATCATGGTTCGATTCTTACTCGTTGTATTATAGTTTTTTAAAAAAGAATTTTGAGGATAGACTTTATTCTATGGATCGTTGGATTTTTTGGTTTTGTCAAACAATCTAACGGTTCTTCTATTGACACCTGTCACAGCGATAAACAAATCCAGTCAAAGTTTGGAGAGCTAATCCTCTGTTTTATACTCACCCATGATCAAAGCTCATATCATTATTACAATTAATTAATTCATTAAGCGTTTTTCTTTCCTCTATAATTTTCGTACGCTCAAAGATTATCACTCTAATCGTACAAAATCTCTTCACCAGTTTTCAGATCTCTGGAGTTTCTTCTCACATTCTAAGTTCCTCTTTGTTGTTGTTTTTTCTGATTGAATCAAGGTAATTAGCTTCTTCTCAATTTGTTCTGTTCTTCATTTCCAGATCTGTAGTTGATAGTATTTTCTCCAGATTTGTTAGTAAATGTAGTAGCAATATCTGTGATTTAGTTCCTCTTAATCGTAAAACGAGTTTTTTTTTTTTTTTCATTGAAGTTTCTTTCTCTGTTGACTTGTGTTTAAAATACTACCATAGTCTCTTTTGGAGAAGATGAGCTGCTTCGGGTGTTGTGAAGAAGATGATATACATAAAGCTGCTGATTATGGAGGCCATAACTCAGCCAAACACTTTGGAGGTATTTTGAGTAATTTGTTTAGTTCTTGACTTTGTGTGGAATTAGTCTCCTCATGAGGGTTTTGATTGTGGTTTAGGTAATGATGGAAGACAACACGCCTCTGAAACTGCACAAAAAGGAGCTCCAATTGTGAAAGTGCAGCCTATTGAAGTACCTATTATTCCTATTAGTGAATTGAAAGAAGCAACAGATGATTTTGGATCCAATGCTCTCATTGGTGAAGGTTCTTATGGAAGAGTATATTACGGAGTATTGAATAATGATCAGCCTGCAGCTATTAAGAAGTTGGATTCTAACAAACAGCCAAACAATGAATTCCTTGCTCAGGTTTGGTTGGAACTATTGACTTTCGAATTGTGTCACATTGTTTAACTTTGTAGTGAAACTTGAGCATTCTAACTTGCTTGCAGGTTTCCATGGTGTCTAGACTGAAGCATGATAACTTTGTTCAGCTTCTTGGTTACTGTGTTGATGGGAATTCTCGTTTACTTGCCTATGAATTTGCTAAAAATGGATCTCTACATGATATTCTCCATGGTAAAGTTTTGATTGTAGCTAATCCACGCACATTTCTAGTCTTTAGTTGTGGGCATTGCTTAGCTTTAACATCTTATGATTCCTTAGGGAGAAAAGGTGTGAAGGGAGCACAACCAGGTCCTGTATTGTCGTGGTATCAACGAGTGAAAATTGCAGTTGGAGCTGCAAGAGGACTTGAGTATTTACATGAAAAAGCAAATACTCACATCATTCACCGTGACATTAAATCCAGCAATGTCTTACTCTTTGAAGATGATGTTGCTAAAATTGCTGACTTTGATCTCTCTAATCAAGCTCCTGATATGGCAGCTCGCCTTCATTCGACCCGTGTCCTTGGAACTTTCGGTTACCATGCCCCTGAGTAAGTTGGTAGAGTTTACTGTGAAAACATCTATAGTGTGAGCTCTCAAGTCTAAGCAAATGTTATTCCTTTTTTCTTCATATAGGTATGCAATGACTGGACAACTAAATGCTAAGAGTGATGTCTACAGTTTCGGTGTTGTCTTGCTCGAACTCCTTACAGGTCGAAAACCTGTTGATCATAGATTACCTAGAGGCCAACAAAGTCTAGTCACATGGGTACTAATCTCTCTCAATCTTAACACCTTCTTTATCTTCATTATAACGAGGTAATCAACAATGTAAACTGTTACTTATGCATCAGGCTACACCTAAACTAAGCGAAGACAAAGTTAAACAATGCGTTGATTCAAGACTCGGTGGCGATTACCCTCCAAAAGCTGTTGCTAAGGTATTAGAACAAACACACCAATTGCTTTATATAGTTAAGTAACGTTCTGTTTTTAACCTCAAGTGCTTGTGATGAAACGCAGTTAGCCGCAGTAGCTGCATTGTGTGTACAATATGAAGCAGATTTTAGGCCGAATATGAGTATTGTTGTCAAAGCTCTTCAACCATTGTTGAACGCTCGAGCCACAGCTCCAGGTGAAGGAGTACATTAGTCAAACCACTTTCTCCATCGTCTCAGCTTTTCTCTTTCTTTACTGAGACATTAATCTAAACTTATTGTGCATAGTCTCCATAGAAATCTCCCCAATATTTTTTATTATTTTTCTATAAGAAAACCGTTACTCTGTTTTGAATATTTCTGTTATGAAACTTTGATTTATATGTAGATAATGATATGTTTGTGTTATACAAAAATAGATTCATGCAATGTCCACAGATAACAACAATGGCCACAATTTACTCATAATCATCCATTTGTTATCGAAAATAGTCAAAAACCAAAAACCAAATTTAGAAAAACCATTGAAATTTTTATATAAACTTAAGCTCTCTACGTCCTTTTTCTATCTATTCCTTTCCAATCCAAGTCCAAAAACCAATTCAACAAAAAACAAAAGAAAGATGAAGACTCCAATAAAACTCGCCTTTCTCGTTCTCTGCATTGCCCTAACCGCGACTGCACATGAAGTTCCAACAAAACGTAACGCTGTTACACCAGAACATGAAAAAGCCGTCAAAGGAATTTGCAGTGTAGTACAAGACCAACGTCTCTGTTCCATTACCTTAAGAAACGTACCAAGTGATGATCCTTCAGTTTTGGTTCGTTACTTAGCAACAGCTGCAGAAACATCTGTTAGAAAAGGCTTAAAGTTCCTTGCAGGAATCAAACCCAAATACAAAGGAAATGCTTTTGCAACAACTTGTATTAATGGTTGTGAAAAACAACTAAACAATGCTTTAGAAGACTTTGCAGATTTCTGGAAAGCTGCAGGAAACAACTTAACAAGTTTGGCTGAGAATTACTTCACTTGTAAGAAGAAGATGGACTCAATCTTCAATTACCAATCGACTTGTCTCGATGATATTTATGATAAGACATTGCAGAAAGTGGTTGAAGGAGGAATTGGGCTTGGGAAAAGAATGAGTGGTGAGTCAGTGGATGTGTTCGCTGGAATGGGCAAAGTCTTTAACACTTTCAACATTAAGACAAAACTTAACCAGCAAGAAACTGATGCTTTACTACCACCACCTTTGTCCTTTTATTACTATTGATTTTATTTATTAAAAAACAAAACAAAAAATATATGGCTTGGGTCGATGGTGATGAATAATCTGCATTGATTTGGTTATTTAAGATGTTTTTAAGGAATCTTTTCCTTTTTATGTATGTTTGTAATTATTATGTTATGATTTATAATCATGTATGGACGTCGTGATTGGAAAGGTTATGGAAATATTGTGATTATTATTAAATATTAAAAATAACTTAATCAATAACGTATATTGATAAATTGTTTTTTATTTATATATTTTCAAGTTAATTGCTCAGGACAAAATATATATATATAATAAATAGAATAACAGTGGAGCCACCGAAAACGTGTGACCCAGTGGTAGTGGCCATTTTAGCTTTCTTCAAGCACCAAAGTTTGATTCTTTTCCGATGCAAAGAAAATAAAAAAAAAAGAGATTTTAGAATATAGGTTTTAGCTATGGATCGCGCATTGTCGATCCAATTATAAGAGTAAAGTTGACAAAAACCAACGGAAACATATGTCATTATTATTTGTTTGATACATCAAAATTGTGTTTGATACATCGCTATAAATCAGTACCATGTTAATTGGGCAACAAACTTTTACCAAACATGCTACTATGCTACTCAAGCCGAAAATGGCCATTTTTGTTGTTTAATCATAGTTTTTGTAGCTTAATCTATGTGTTTTATGTTTTATTCTTTTCTTCCCTTGTTATATACAGTATATTATTGATTCATAATTAGCATGCAAAATGTGTACGTTAAGATCTTTACCAAAATAAATGTGTACGTTAAGATATTTTACAAAATTCAACCGAAAAGTGTAAAAGAAATAAACCAACTTTTGTTTTCCTAACTAAGGTGGAAGAAACATGCATGGGGTTCGGAGTGTCAATCGGAGTCTTTCAGCCCTATATTCAAAGATCGAAATTGTTCTTTGAGCGATGGAGTCCCTATCGACATACTGTGAAACGGTTTTGAAGATCTTCAATCGTCGAGAGGAGTAGCTGGCCTTTCTTCCCTACTTTTGCACGGTTAAATTCTTTATTTCTTTTTATCTCGCTCTCTGTTATTCCCAAAACTTTAAACCATAAAGATGATACTCTTGCTCGTCATGTCAGAGAGACAACTTATAATTTTTGATATATTTTTACCCTGTTTTGATTATTTTAATATACCGTTGAAAAAAAAAACTATGGGGTCACACGTTATAATACTTATAAATAAGTATTTACTGCGAGGAAAAGAAATGTAAAAAATAATGCTTCTCATTCATCAACCAAATAAATTGTAGAAGCTTCGTTAATAAACTTAGCATTAGAGACCTAATTGTCTAATCAAGACAGTAACATTCTAACAAAATTAATAAACAACCTTAAAGTAGCAGACTACAACTAAATAATGTATCAAACAAATATAGATACCAAAAAGCATCATGTGTTTTTTTTAACCAAAAAAAAAAACTATCATGTGTGTATTTAATATTAATGACTAAATAATGCATTCAGCTTTTTATATATCCCTTATAGCTAGTTGCCATAAAACTTTACATTGGATATTGGAAGCTTCTTTTTTTCACTAACATGTGTGTATTTAAATCATCACGTACGATGTTTTTTTCCTAAAGACGAGCCAAAGTCGCACGTTTGCTCTACTAATATTAAATCATTGATATTAAGAAATGATATCACAACGATTAACACTTAAACTCATACTGTAAATTAATTTCCAAAACTACTTCTGTCTTTATTTTATTTTTAGTCAATGAAGCTACCACACCTTGTAATTAGAGACGTAAGCCATATTTATCTTGAGATGGCTAATTTTAATCCTCACAACTAAGCTAAATTTATTTAAAGCTTTTTCTTCTTAGCCGTTCATTGATTCGTTCCTAATTTTAGAAACCAAAAGCTTATATAAAAACCTCAACAATTTATCAGAATATCTACTGGCCCAAGTCATTAAACAACTTGGCTTTTATCTAATAAAGCCCCTCCCTCTCCGATTAACCTTTAAATAAAACCGGAGGGAGACCAAAAAATATAAAAAAAATAAAAAACAAAACAAAATGATAGGAAAAGTTGTTGTCTCAGTGGCCTCTATTCTATTAATAGTTGGAGTAGCCATTGGAGTCGTTGCCTTCATTAACAAAAATGGTGACGCTAATCTCTCTCCACAAATGAAAGCTGTTCAAGGAATTTGTCAATCTACGGCTGATAAAGCTTCATGTGTCAAAACTCTCGAGCCGGTCAAGAGCGATGACCCAAACAAGTTGATTAAAGCCTTCATGCTTGCAACACAAGATGCATTGACTAAATCATCAAACTTCACAGGTAAAACTGAAGGAAACATGGGTTCAAGCATCTCACCAAACAACAAAGCTGTGCTTGATTACTGTAAGAAAGTTTTCATGTATGCACTTGAGGATCTTAGTACTATTGTTGAAGAAATGGGTGAAGATCTTAACCAAATTGGAAGCAAACTTGATCAGCTTAAACAATGGTTAACTGGTGTTTACAATTACCAAACTGATTGTCTTGACGATATCGAAGAAGAAGATTTAAGAAAGACAATTAGTGAAGGTATTGCAAGCTCTAAGGTTCTTACAAGCAATGCTGTTGACATCTTCCACTATGTTGTTAGTGCAATGGCTAAGATCAACAATAAGGTTGAAGATTTTAAGAACATGACCGGAGGAATGTTCCCTTCAGACAAAGGAGCAGCTCCTGCTACCAAAGAAGCTACCCCTGCAGCTGAAGAAACTCCAGTGGCTGATCCAGATGGTCCTGCTCGTCGTCTTCTCGAAGATATCGAAGAGTCGACTGGTATGCCAACATGGGTTTCTGGTGCTGATAGGAAGCTTATGGCTAATGCTGGACGTGGTGGTAAAGGTGGCAATGGAGGAGGTTCTAGGATTAGGGCAAACCATGTGGTGGCTAAGGATGGAAGTGGACAGTTTAAGACTGTTCAAGAAGCTGTTAATGCTTGTCCTGAGAAAAACCCTGGCCGATGTATCATCCACATCAAGGCTGGTGTTTACAGAGAACAAGTTATTATCCCTAAGAAGAAGAACAACATCTTCATGTTTGGAGATGGTGCAAGAAAGACTGTTATTACTTACAACAGAAGTGTCAAACTCACCCCTGGAACCACCACTTCCCTTAGTGGCACAGTTCGTAAGTCTCATCAAACCCTAAACACAATTAGGTTACAAGTTCAAGTTCAATATGTGGTCTGAGGCTTTGTGATTCATGCGAAACAAAAATACATTGTTTCAGACACCCACACACATATAGATCTTTGTTTTCGGTTCATTTGCATACTTGGAGAGAATATCTATCCGTAGATTGCACCTCCCTAGATATCAATGTGGACTTTTCCATAAGGCTGAGTCATTAAAAAACATATTAAGAAAACTCTAAATATAACTCATGTTATGTGTTATGCAGAGGTTGAATCTGAAGGATTCATGGCGAAATGGATCGGATTCAAGAACACAGCTGGTCCCCAGGGACACCAAGCCGTGGCTATCAGAGTGAACGGAGACCGTGCTGTGATTTTCAACTGCAGATTCGACGGTTACCAAGACACATTGTACGTTAACAATGGTCGTCAATTCTACAGAAACTGTGTCGTTTCAGGAACAGTTGACTTCATCTTTGGCAAATCCGCAAGTGTTATCCAAAACTCACTTATCGTTGTCCGTAAAGGAAACCCAGGACAATTCAACACAGTCACAGCCGATGGAAACGAAAAGGGAGTAGCCATGAAAATCGGTATTGTCCTTCAAAACTGCCGTATCGTTCCAGACAAGAAACTAGCAGCAGAGAGATTAACCGTTGAGTCATACTTGGGAAGGCCATGGAAACAATTCTCAACCACTGTGATTATGAACAGTGAAATTGGAGATGTGATTAGACCAGAAGGTTGGAAGATTTGGGATGGAGAAAGCTTCCACAAGACATGTAAGTACGTTGAGTATGGAAACCGTGGACCTGGAGCTATCACTAACAGGAGAGTTCCTTGGGTTAAGATCGCTAAGACTGCAGGTGAGGTTAATGACTACACTGTGGCTAACTGGTTAGGTCCTATTAACTGGATTCAGGAAGCTAATGTCCCTGTCACACTTGGATTATAAATTGTCTAAACAAATCAAAAGAGAGAGTAGTACGTGTTCATGTAAAAGGTGACAATACAACGTCGTTTCGATTGGGAAATATGGGAAATGAAGTTGTAAGATTTGCTTTTTTTTTTTTTTGTTTATCTCACGTATGAATGAATGATGATGAGGGAAAAAAAAACATTATAATATATGTTGTTTCATTTTATTTTTATTTTCTATGTTTTGGAATATGAATATATTTCCGCTGTGTTGTAAGTCTGTTTAATATTCTTTCAAAAATATATAATTTCTCTAACTTTTTTATATGTTTTCAATTTTGTTAAATCTATATAAGTACAAAGAATTTTTTTTTTGTCAACCTTATTCTTATAATTTGATCGACAAGGTATGATACATAACCATCATAAAATCCCTCTTTTTGAAGAAAAATTTAAAATCCTTTCTTTAATATTTTTAAACTTCCAAACACACCAAAAAGAAAAAAAACTTTTATGATCACTTTAAATATAAAACTATACATTTTTTTTAGTCAGTATTGGATTGACAAACCCCGATCCATAGCCTGAAATCCACCCCTAAAATTTTTTTTTCTAAATTATCATAATGCAGCGAGTAAGAATCGAATCTTGGTGCCAAGTCATTAGCTGAATTATCATAATCATCAGAGTGAGAGCAACTCGACAAATATAAAATTATACATTTAAAATCTTTTCTTTTATATAAGTACAAACTATTTTGTAAGAAGTTTAAAATCCTTTCTTTTATATTTTTTTAAAAAACATTGCATATATGATATATATGATAAGATAAACTTCAATCACTCTTGGAAATTTTTTATTTTCTTTATTTTTTGTCAACATAAAATTATTGAGAATGAAAACATTTTGTATACGATAAAATGAAATATAACGAAACGGTTCAAAAGTAAAATGTTAATTTTTAAAAAAAGGAAAAAACGATTTACTCACGCGACGCGGTAAAAAAAAGATTATTTTGTTCCTCCTTCTATCTTATATGCTATGACGATATTACCCTTATTAGAGATTAACAAAAACCCTGTTCTTTCATGAGTTCCATATTTTTCTCGACGGCGACTAGGGAAACCGCCGTCACGAGCTCCGGCGAAAGTGTGAAGGCTTCTACCAACTAATCATGAGCGGAATGTTTCGGGTAAATATTTTGAGTTATCTGATTCGATCTTGCTCTAGAGGGACTACTCATCCAATCGATCGTAGTATACGGTCGCTTCTCTCGTCGAAGATGGTTCGTCTGTACACCACCGGTAAGTTTAATTCGGTTTCTTAAAATTGTATGATCTAGATTACTTAGTATCGATCCGTTGAAGAGGCTTGTTAGTGTTTTCATCAATATTAGGCTAAAACTAGGAACCAAATCTCGATTGATGAGATTAACATTGCAGTGAATTCCAGTTGAGTATTTTTGATTGAATTGGGATCTATGATGGCAGAAATAGAACCTCAGTTGTCTCCAGATCTCATCAAGATAATGGATCAGAGACTATCGGCGATAGAGCACCGAAATGCTGTTCTTCAGAAGCTTATAAACCAGGTAATCCAAATATTGCAGTGCATTGTTTTATTAAGCTTTCTATTTGTTGGTAGTTAAATTTAACATGATAGATAAACTGTGTTTTCTGTTGATTGAAGACAGCCTGAGTACTCACCTGCAGAGTTTTCAAGAGCTAATAAGGAACTTCGGAAGCTGAGAGAGTCAATGGAGCTGATCAATGAATTGAGGGCCAAACAAAAGGTAGTTAATTTTCCTTAGTACAATACAGTCTTCCATGTGTTTATAAGATGATAATTGATTAGGTTTAATCGCTTTGGCAGGAGATTGATGGACTAAAATCTCTGGTGACGGAAAGTTCAGAGGATAAAGACATGCTTGATATGGCTGTAAGTGAGTTAGAGAAAGCTGTGGAAGAAGAAAAAAGACTTCAAACTTTGCTGCTCAAGTCTCTACTTCCTAAAGATGAAGCTGATGAGAGGGATTGCATTTTGGAGGTGAGAGCAGGTATGCTTATGAACTAATGCTTCTTAAACAACCCTCGCTTCCAGCATTATCTGTGCATTTCAAAAGCTGTGTGTAGTTTTGTTTTTTTTGTTTTTTCATTATGACTGTTGAATAATGTGGTTTAGGTACTGGTGGAGAAGAGGCTTCTTTGTTTGCCATGGACATATTCAGAATGTAAGTTCATCCATATACTACTGGTAGAAGTGCAGGCTAATATTCTTCTTTGTACTTTAACTTGAGTTCTTTTATATCCGGTTTTGGAATATTTATAGGTACGAGAGATATTCACAGAAGAAAGGTTGGAAGTTTGATATTGTAGACATCACTGAGTCAGATATGAAAGGATATAAAGTAAGTATTGTTTGTCTTACTTATGTGAATATTATTACAGTATAGTTGCAGCTAAGATAGTGGATGTAACTTTCAGGAAGCCAGTGCTGCAATATGTGGAGCCAGTGTCTACGGAAAACTTAAGTTTGAGAGTGGTATTCACAGGGTTCAGGTATGTTATATACGAATCACACTTTGATTTTTCTCGACTCTTTAGACATTTTCATATAACTTACTATAGTTATTCACACTTGAATATCTTTCCTCAGCGTATTCCTATTACAGAGAAATCTGGAAGAATTCACACCAGTGCTGTATCTGTTGCTATCCTTCCACAGGCTGATGAGGTACAAAAGTTCCTCTAGTCTTTGACGCCTCTTATAAATATTATGTCAGAGAGGTACATTATCTTTGATTAGTCTTACGAACTTACATACCTTTTGATCATGTCTTATTGGTGGCTACTTACAGGTAGATGTTCAATTAAGGAATGAAGATTTGAGGATTGATACTTACAGGTCTGGTGGTTGCGGTGGTCAACACGCCAACACAACAAACAGCGCAGTCCGGATAATCCATCTTCCAACGGGAATGATGGTCTCAATCCAAGACGAAAGATCTCAACATATGGTACTTAACCTTTACTTCACCGATTACCCTTTACTCCTTCAAATTCGTACATCCTACAAAAAGAATTAATATGATATCTTTGTAATAGAACAGAGCCAAAGCACTTAAAGTACTCTGTGCAAGGCTCTATGAAATTGAAAGGTTGAGAATACAGAGCAGTAGATCAAAGCTACGGTCAGAACAGGTACAAACAAGAATAACAATCTTTTTATTATGTTTTCAGAGAAACCTTAGCATCATTTTATATTTCTAGCTGATCAATATGAAATCCCAATAACAGATTGGTAGTGGAGACCGATCAGGACGAATCCGTACATACAATTTCCCACAAGGGCGAGTTACGGATCACCGAGTGGGAATCACTCACCACGCCATTGAAGATATGATGCAAGGAGAGAATCTGGACATGTTCATTGATGCTCTTCTCTTACGCCAAGAAATGGACGCCATTGCGTCTTTCAGCTCAACTTAATACAGAGGTAGACCAAATTCTGAAGCCTCTAACCTGTCACAACCATTAGTAATAATAATAAAAACCAATTGAAAGCTGTGAAATTGAAACAGAAAGAAAAGAAATAGAGGAAAAAGAGGAAGCCAGGGAAGAGGCAGTGCATGGGTAGAGACAAAACACAGTTGTTTAATGTTTTTGTAAACTCAATCCATGCTCTGCTTGTTCCCTGTCTCTCTCATTACCACTTTGGTTTGCCATTCTTCTTTCACTGCAATACCAAACAAAGTCTTACCCTTCTGAAATTGGCCAGTTGCTTGTGTTCCTTTGTGTTTGTGTTATTTCTTAGGTTTATAAAGATTTTGTAATCGTATTCTCAGTACGGCTTTGTGATGTACTACACAAGAATTCTCCAGGCTTATTTTGTACTCCGTGTTTCGCAAAGTCTTGTACTACGTGTATTGCTAACCTTCTAAGTCAGCTAGAGGGTTTGTGCTTTGTACGACATTGGCTAATTGGAAGGTAGAGAGAAATAATTAAGCTGCCACGTGGTGGGGACCTAAGTACATTGCAAGTACACTAATCTCTTTTTCTTTTCTTTGGTTGGTAAGTTAAATTAGTACATTGTTCTCTTTCCAGTACCGTTACTACACAACCTCTATAAACCGGAATCTAAGTTTTGGTTCGGTTTTAAAGAACAATTGCATTTATATCAAGTAAAAATAACATCAAAATCAGAGAGATGCCATTCTGCAATTGCTTCATCTATATAAATCTCTGTACCAACATCCACCGATGTCCAAATTCTCCTTGCTGGAGTCGTACCGGGATCCTATAACATAACCAAATTGAATCCTAAACCGGAAAAATCAAATTAAAGAAAGCCCAGCTCAATGAACCAAATTACCTGGTAGAAGTAAAGCCTATTGGACAAGCCACCAACATCAAGTTCCCAAGTTCTCGGGTCACCCACCCAACCATCACCCAACCGGGTTGGATATCCATATTCACCCCAAACCGGATGAGGCAAAAGCTGAAGAATCTCCTGAGCTTGTGGGTTACTAAAAGCATCACAAGTCCCCACCGGAAGCTCAAGATGTTCAGCGTTTCCAGGCGCACAGTAAACATGGTAAGCTTCGTAAGGGAAGCTCAAGTGATCCGTACGGTGGACTTTAGTCCCATTTCGAAACGTGTGATACAATGGACAATTGTGGAGACTCTTTAGGTTGCACCAATGTGGAGTTTCAGGGTTTATGATCATCTCTGAGTAACGAGTTACATCTGTGGTTACATCACCATCACAAGGCTTGCCATTGTTTTTCCAACAGCTTCCAATGTCAACAAGGTAGAATTGACTCTTTGGTCCTCCTCCTTGTTTTATATCCAGAGTTAGTCTCACTTTAAAGTTTGGTGACTCCGGAAGCTAAAAACAAAACACACATTTATAAATTAGAGATTACTTAAAAAAAAAGAGAATGGTTTGGAGTTAAGTGTTACATACTGATTTGAGCATTCCTCTAGTGTTATAATGGTAGCCACCAGAGAATCCTTTAGTAGCATCAGCTCTGAGGTAAAGCATAAGCCATGGGTACTTAACTGAAGTCTTAAGCTTATGTTTAAACACCCAACCACCAACACCAACTCTCTTCTCCCACACAACCTCGTAATAACTTATCCCTCCCAATCCATTTCCCAAATCTGCCTCCAGCTCGTATGTACCATTGAACCATCCTCTCATGGTGTGACCATCACTCAGAAGCTCTGTCTTCTGGTGGTTTAGCACCGGTTGGTTCATACAACCGTTACCGAAACAGGGGAATTCTCCGGGTTGATTGAATGGTGGAATCTTTTTGCCGTTTTGAGGACAAAGACCAGAATTAGTGTCGTAGTTTCCGTTTTTGAGCATTACCATCCAGAAACTCCATGGATTTAGTTTGTCTGATACTTGACATATAGAGCCTAGATAAAGTTCTTTCTCGGCTGCGTAAAGATCAGGGTTTTGTAATGCTGATTCTGATATGATTCCTGGTTTAGGCTTCCCGATCCCTAGCTTGTTATCCGAATCTGATACCTTGTGCACCAAGCAATAACCACCTGTCGAAAATTCCAGTTTAAAAACAGAGAAAACAGAGGAAGAAGATAAAGAAGAAGAAAGCTTACTTGTGTTGTTTGATTCCTCTTTTTCATTGTTGCATTTAGAAGAGACATCGAAGCAATCAGCGGCTCGAGGACTACCCATGTGAGGAGCTTCAAAACCAACCTCATTGCAAAAGTTCCAAGCTTCAAATGCCACTCTAAGACCATCTCTCTTCATCCCTGGATCTCCAACAGCTGATTGCTCATCTCCATGAACCAAGAGAAGCAAGTTAATCACAGCCAGGAAGATCCAATCCAATCTTATCATTAGTTTCTGCATTTAGTTTCCCCTTTGTTTTTTTGGTTAATCTATTTAAGGTGTTTTGAGTGAAACTGAAGTGGTAGTTGGTGAATAATTCAATAGTTTAATAAATGCTTTCTAAAGTCAAAGAAACTGTTAGTCTTCTTTATGGCTATTATTGAGGGATTAACCGTGACTTGTTCTAATTTTGATGCTATTCTAATCTTCACAACATTTTATTCTATTTTCAAACTTTTAGGTCATTATTAGGCCCATGGGCTAATGGCTCAGTTGGTAAACATGTAAAGACTTCTACGTTCAGATTTTCCAAATTTAAGATCGATAAAAATGAGTCAAGGTTTTATTGTGATTCGTTGAAAAATCATAATTTTCAAACAGGTAGGGTAAAGAAGGAATTAGATATCTTTAACACTTGTCAAAATTCTCTAAAATCTTAGTGGGAATCATAATGGAAATATTGGTAAAAGGTCTAAGCCTACTCCTAAATTGTCAATATCTACTAGTTGGCTTCTGATCAAAGATTATTCAAAGTGTTCTCGTGAAGATAAGCACTTTTATATATGTCTCTTATATATTTTATAATTTTTTTTTTCAACTTAACTCATTAAAAAAAAAAAAGTACAAAAAAGAGGAACATTGTTTACAAATGCTTGATTCCTAGCCAAACTTCAAGCACTACGAGCTAGAGAATCGGTTTTGTAATTGAGAACACGGGAGATCGACATCAGAGAGCAGCAGCGGAAAGAGCTCATAAGTCGCGAGAAATCCTCCAAATATAGATAAAAAACTGGCCATGCGGACGGTTCTTCAATCATCTTTACCAGCTCAGCACAGTTTACTAGAAATTCCACTTTCATGAGATGAAAACATGCCAGGATTGTCATAGTCCAGAGAAGCACTTTAAACTCGACGTGAAGTGGAGAGAGACTTCTTCTAATATTTTGAGCGTCCAGATTAACAACCTAATCCTGTGAAAAAATCGGAATCCTTCCATAAAATCTTTCTATGAAGCATCAACCGTATAGCTGTACTCTGAAAATACTGGGTTCGCATAAATAGGTTTAGTAATCTCTTTTGTTTCAAGTATATATTTATTAAATTTATATTTACTTCAAAAGATATTTTTCATAGATTCAAATCTCTCTCTTTTTTTTTTTTTTTGTCAATTAAGCCTCACATAAATCATAAATGGTAGGAGTCATTGTAGCATATATATTTGGAATAATATTTAAAGTAGTCTATAAAACAAAGTGATTTATATTTGCAAGTTTTGTCATAAAATATACGTGGGTAAGTGATAAAAGAAGAAAGAACATTGACGTCAGGAATGATGTCAGACTCGTAATTAATTACACTGACACAAGATTCATTGATTCTGAAAATAAGCACAAGAAGTAATGCGAGACCATTTCTCCATTTGAACATATAACAAATGTCGTAATGTTGACTTTGTTTTTGATCGATAATTAAATTTGACTTATTTCTTGCTCATGAAGCATATCTATTCACGTGATTCCAACTTAGAATTGTGATCACAAATTATTATATATTATTCTATTTTAGACTAACTACAGAAACAACTATATTGGAATTCATTTTTTTTATTTGTTTAATAAAAATAGTACAATGAATCATTATAACGCGCATAGGCTTTATATCCGTTGGCAAAACCCAATAATGATAACAAAGTTTACAACTGATAAATGTGAGTTTTCTGTGTTGTCAATTTTTCAGAGTTACAACTACTACTAACGAAAAAGTCAACTTAAGATGAAAATCATAATAATTCAATCTTTTTTGTTTTAGAGGCTGCTAACAAAAAGTTATTGACAAAAAGAAATTGAATAATGACGTACGGAGGCTGATACAACATAGCTAATTTGATATCCGATATAATTTTTAAATTGTGAAAAAATAAGACCAATTTATTAATAAGTTAACGTATCATGAATGATGTATATTATATGGTTTATAAAAATTTAGAATAATATAACTCTAGTTGAACAAAAACAGCTAGACTTCTTGCTGTGATCACTTCGCTTTTGAGCACTATAAATTAATCATTTGGTCAGCATTATCAAACCAGAATGGTCAGAGATCAATTAATATATCTTACGTGTCATATTATATGGAAAAAATGTCATATCATACCAAAAAAGTAAAATTGAATTCGGTAATAATTTATTAAACCTCAAAATTTTCGTTAATTTTTAATTAAATCCTCAATTTAAGTTGACTAAGCCAATTAAACTCAAACGAAAAATTCAAATTAAAAATTTCTTTAAATTCGAAATCCAAATCAATTTTTGAAAGTTTGATTCAGTTTTTATCTTCTTTTTGAAAAATCACTAAGCTTATTTTGTCTTTTTTTCAAGCATGAGCTCAAATTTTTCGGTTTGAAATATTATCCTAA
Organism: Lepidium africanum; assembly: GCA_900406405.1. Classification (NCBI taxonomy): domain Eukaryota; kingdom Viridiplantae; phylum Streptophyta; class Magnoliopsida; order Brassicales; family Brassicaceae; genus Lepidium; species Lepidium africanum. Next base: position 22,934 of record OVAX01000102.1, on the reverse strand, counting down.
AATAAACGAATTTAAGTCCGACCGTATATAATATACAGAAATTTGGCTAATGTACGGGTGAGTTCTAATGTTAAAAAAAAAACAAAATTAATGAAGTTGTTTGACGTAAAGACATAAATTTTGTATATGTCTTGATAAAGTCACGGCTTGTTCTCCAAGAAATAAGTAGACTATAATAAGCTTACAAACGCTCATGAGCTTTTATAAATATCACTAACAGTTATATAAAAAATACATATTTGTAAAGTCTAAGCAGAGATCTCTCTGCACAAATTTTCAACACTTCACTTTTCAGGTATGTACATATGATTATTAATTCTCTGCTTTATCTGTCCATTGAAACTCTGTACTTTATGATTCTGAGTTTTGTCTGCACAGAAACTTGTTGTAATTGACAAATTTTGCTTCATGTTTTAAAAGAAAAAAAAGTAGATGTTTAGGATCTTTGTCATGGTTGGTGAAGACTGATATTGAATTAAAAAAGAGAAAGTAGTTTTTTTATTGTCTTTGTTACGTTATATATATGTTTTTTTCTTTCTTGGCTTGACCTTTTGAAGATCTCAATTCAAAGATTTAGAAACTTGTTTCATCTTTTCTCTGTTCTTTTGAATGCTTAGGATTTAAGGTATCTGTGAAGTTCTAATGGCTTCAGAGAGCGGTTTAAACGGAGATTCAAATATAGTAGAAGAGAAGAACAAAGAAGAAGTGAAGAAAACAGAGAAGAACAAAGAAGAAGATGAGAAGACCAAAACGGTTCCGTTTTATAAGCTCTTTGCTTTTGCAGATTCTTTTGATTTCCTATTGATGATACTTGGAACGCTTGGATCTATTGGAAATGGTCTTGGTTTTCCTATTATGACTTTGTTGTTTGGAGATCTGATTGATGCTTTTGGAGAGAATCAGACTAATACAGATGTTACCTCCAAAATCTCCAAAGTAAATCAAACGAAACGATGTTCTTGTCTTAGTTGTGTTTCAGTTTGAAGATTGACCTGCTAATAATAGTTTCTTAATTCACTCATAGGTTGCTTTGAAGTTTGTGTGGCTTGGAATTGGTACTTTTGTAGCTGCTTTTCTACGTAAGTTTATTGGATCTGTCAAAATTGTGAAGAAGAAGTTCTCAGAGAAGAAGAATCTAAACGTTTTTGATGTTTATAAATGTGCAGAATTGTCTGGTTGGATGATTTCTGGAGAAAGACAAGCAGCAAGAATAAGAAGTTTGTATCTAAAAACAATCTTAAGACAAGATATAGCTTATTTCGATGTCGATACAAATACTGGAGAAGTAGTTGGAAGAATGTCTGGTGATACTGTCTTAATCCAAGATGCCATGGGAGAGAAGGTAAAAGCTTACTAAAAACTGTCAATAAGAACATTGTAAAGCTTTCAAATTTCATTTGGATTGAAACGAAGTCGTTTTGCAGGTGGGAAAAGCTATACAACTTGTATCAACGTTTATAGGAGGATTTGTGATAGCTTTCATAAGAGGATGGCTTTTAACTTTGGTTATGTTATGTTCAATTCCTCTACTTGTAATGGCTGGTGCACTTTTAGCTATTGTCATCTCTAAAACAGCCTCTCGTGGACAAACTGCTTATGGAAAAGCTGCCATTGTAGTTGAGCAGACAATTGGTTCTATAAGAACGGTAATTAGGCTTCTTTATACACATTTACTTAACTAGAGAAACAGAATCACAGAGACCGGTTTTTCCTTTTTCAGGTTGCGTCGTTTACTGGAGAGAAACAAGCGATAAGCAATTACAATAAGCATCTTGTTGCTGCTTATAAAGCAGGAGTTATAGAAGGTGGTTCAACTGGATTGGGACTTGGAACACTCTTTCTTGTAATCTTTTGTAGCTATGCTTTAGCAGTTTGGTATGGAGGAAAGTTGGTATTGGATAAAGGGTACACAGGAGGTCAAGTTCTTAATATCATCATCTCTGTTTTAACTGGATCCATGTAAGGACATTTCATGAATAAGGTCTCTTTTCTGTGTTAGTTTCCCTGAAACCTAACTTGAGGTTTGTTTTGTTCGTTTGTTAGGTCATTAGGTCAAGCATCGCCTTGCTTAACCGCGTTTGCAGCTGGACAAGCTGCTGCGTTCAAGATGTTTGAGACAATAGAGAGAAAACCTGACATAGATTCTTATAGCACAGATGGCAAAGTTTTGGATGACATTAAGGGAGACATTGAGCTTAAAGATGTTTACTTCACTTACCCGGCCAGACCAGACGAGCAGATATTCCGAGGTTTCTCGTTAGTTATCTCAAGTGGTTCAACTGTGGCTTTAGTTGGACAGAGTGGAAGTGGGAAATCTACTGTTGTGAGTCTAATTGAGAGGTTTTATGATCCACAAGCTGGTGAAGTACTCATAGATGGGATTAACTTGAAAGAATTTCAACTAAAATGGATCAGAGGCAAGATTGGACTTGTGAGTCAAGAACCAGTTTTGTTCACTGCAAGCATCAAGGACAACATCGCGTATGGCAAAGAAGATGCGACAATAGAACAAATTAAAGCAGCTGCAGAGCTAGCAAACGCATCTAAGTTTGTTGATAAGCTTCCTCAGGGTTTAGATACAATGGTTGGAGAACATGGTACTCAGCTTTCAGGTGGACAAAAACAGAGAATTGCTGTGGCCAGAGCGATTTTAAAAGATCCAAGGATTTTACTTTTAGATGAAGCTACAAGCGCACTTGATGCAGAATCTGAGAGAGTGGTGCAAGAAGCGCTTGATAGAATCATGGTTAACCGGACTACAGTTGTGGTTGCTCATCGGTTAAGCACTGTGAGAAATGCAGACATGATTGCTGTGATTCACCAAGGCAAGATCGTAGAGAAAGGTAATCAACTAAACATTTTTATACACTCTTTGCATAAGTGTGTGTCTGTGTGTGTATCATTCTATATAACTTGGTCAATTTGGATGAACAGGTCCTCACACAGAACTCCTAAAGGACCCGGAAGGAGCTTATTCACAGCTGATTCGTCTACAAGAAGAGAAGAAATCCGATGAGAATACATCCAATGAGCGAAAGATGTCTTCAATTGAATCATTCAAACAATCTAGTTTGAGAAAATCATCTCTAGGCCGGTCCTTAAGCAAAGGAGGATCATCCAGAGGAAACAGCAGCCGCCATTCTTTCAATATGTTTGGTATACCAGCAGGAATTGACGGGAATGATGCTCAAGATCACGAAGAGGATACTACACAACCGAAAACGGTACAAAAGAAAGTCTCAGTCTTCAGAATTGCTGCTCTAAACAAACCAGAGCTTCCAGTGCTTTTACTTGGAACAATATCCGCAGCAGCAAACGGGGTTATTCTTCCTCTTTTTGGCATACTACTCTCAGGCGTAATCAAAGCGTTTTTCCAACCACCTGAAAAGCTAAAAGATGATACGAGCTTCTGGGCGATCATATTTGTGGTTCTTGGTATCGCATCAATCATCGCCTACCCAGCACAAACCTTCTTCTTTGGAATAGCTGGATGTAAACTAGTGCAGAGGATCAGAAGTATGTGTTTTGAGAAAGTGATTCACATGGAAGTTGGATGGTTTGATGAGCCAGAGAATTCAAGTGGAACCTTAGGAGCAAGGCTATCAGCAGATGCAGCCACTATCCGTGGTCTAGTTGGAGATGCTTTGGCTCAGATAGTTCAGAATCTTTCGTCTATATTGGCTGGTTTGATCATTGCTTTTTTGGCTAGTTGGCAATTATCTTTCGTCGTCCTCGCGATGCTCCCGCTTATTGCACTCAATGGATTTTTATACATGAAATTCATGACAGGTTTCAGCGCAGATGCAAAGGTAAAGTAGTTACTATACTCTATACACACACAACTTCAATCTCTCTCTGCAACAATCATTTGATTAACATACCTGTAATCATTGGCAGAAAATGTACGGGGAAGCAAGCCAGGTGGCGAATGATGCAGTTGGGAGTATAAGAACCGTTGCTTCCTTCTGTGCAGAAGACAAAGTGATGAACATGTACACAAAGAAATGTGAAGGTCCTATGAAAACAGGGATTCGTCAAGGCATAGTCAGTGGTATTGGTTTTGGCTTCTCTTTCTTCGTCCTCTTCGCTTCTTACGCTACCAGTTTCTATGTCGGAGCACGACTTGTTGATGATGGCAAAACAACCTTCGACGCTGTTTTCAGGGTATACATATAAAAACCATTACATCTACAATGCAGTTTCTAGGGGCAGTTTCTGATGTTTACAATGCAGGTGTTCTTTGCTTTGACAATGGCTGCAATGGCAATTTCTCAATCGAGTTCGTTATCTCCTGATTCCAGCAAAGCTGATGTAGCTGCTGCTTCAATCTTCGCAATTATGGATAGAGAATCGAAGATTGACCCAAGTGTTGAAACTGGAACAGTATTGGACAATGTTAAAGGAGATATTGAGCTTCGTCATGTTAGTTTCAAATACCCAGCAAGACCAGATGTTCAAATCTTCCAAGATCTTTGTCTAAGTATTCGAGCTGGAAAGGTAAACCTTCATTAAACAGATAAATTAAGGCAAAACCTTTAAAAATTTCTCATATCTTTTGTCTTTTAACATTTCAGACAGTTGCTTTGGTCGGAGAAAGTGGAAGTGGGAAATCAACGGTGATTGCTTTGTTACAGAGGTTTTACGATCCAGATTCAGGTGAGATTACTCTTGATGGTGTAGAGATTAAGAGTCTGCGACTTAAATGGCTGAGACAACAAACGGGACTTGTGAGTCAAGAGCCAATCTTATTCAACGATACAATCAGAGCCAACATTGCTTATGGCAAAGGAGGAGACGCAAGTGAATCAGAAATCGTATCTGCAGCTGAATTATCAAACGCCCATGGATTCATCAGTGGTCTACAACAGGTAAAAATTAGGGTTTGAAATTTTCAATTTCCCAAATCCAATTGCTTAAGGCCCTCGGGTCGGGTCGGGTTGTGATTGATTAACGGGTTTTGATTTTTAGGGTTATGATACGGTGGTGGGAGAAAGAGGAATCCAATTATCAGGCGGACAAAAGCAACGAGTAGCCATAGCTAGAGCCATTGTTAAAGATCCAAAAGTATTGCTACTCGATGAAGCGACGAGTGCTCTTGACGCAGAGTCTGAGCGTGTGGTTCAGGACGCTCTTGATCGGGTTATGGTAAACCGGACCACGATTGTGGTTGCTCACCGGTTATCGACGATTAAGAATGCTGACGTAATCGCTGTCGTTAAAAACGGAGTTATCGTTGAAAAAGGAAAGCATGAGACTTTGATTAATATCACTGACGGAGTTTATGCTTCGTTAGTTCAACTTCACCTAACTGCATCTTCTTAAAAATTTATCTTTATGCCCCTATATTTTGTAATTTTTTCAATTATACCCCTTTATTTTTGTAATTTTGTCAATTATGTGTGATTAACAATTCTTATTAAGAAAAAAATACAAGAAGCAAGAACGAGCATATAATCATAACAAAATGCATAAAATAAAGCAAAAGATTAAAATATGGTTTTAAACTACATATTTTAATTATGTACTGCCATAAAAGAAAAAGCGAAATTAATTTGATAAATATCCAACCACTGATTTACATATTACAACAAAACTTGTTTTTTCTTGGCATTTTACTTCGATTTAAACACGTACGTAGACTTATATATAATATCAATAATGGTAAGCTCTTGAGATCTTCAGTCTTCTCACAGTAGACAAAAACATCCTACAAAACAAAACCCAACAAAATATGTAAGGTTTTAGAACCGGTCCAACATTATTGAAAGTTCTACTCGAAATTAAATTTTTTTTCTCTTTTGATATATTATTTGATAATAACAACTATTGTTATTCATTAGTTTTAGAGAAAAAAATTTATGTAAAGTGAGAGGATGAGATTGTATAATCATAGTATTTCTTACACCGGAATTTCTCAAAACTTCATAAAACAATAACATAAAAAAAAAAAAATTTTGGTCTTACTTACTAAAGACATCAATAAAATCTATAAATTTGAATTCTAATGACTAAAAATTTAATAAAATCTAAAAATTTAAATTTAAATTACTACAAAATTCTATAAACTCTAAATAATTTCAGACCCTAATATATAAGGGCCCTAAGTCATAACTTATGCCATGTTAAGGTTGCTAGTAGATTACTACATTAAAAAATCAAATTAAGTAATAAAAAAAGACAAAGATTAATTAAGAAGAGTACTTACTCCCAAGGAACATCACCAACCATCATCCAGTCACCTTCTTTGTCTGCGTATGTTAGCACATGGCTCTTCTCACTGCACATCTCTTCTTCTTCAGCCCCTGTGTTTTCGTTTTTTTTAGTCCATTAATTTCTTCATTTTTACGATTTACTGTTTTATCAGATCACACTGTGCAATATATAATGAAATCTATAACCTATGAAATAGTAAATTTTACAAAGAAACAAAAACCCTTGTGAAAATAGTAATGGGCAATATTAATTAAACCTTCAAACAAAAGAACAGTATTGGACAGAAATATATATATGTATATATTGATAGATACTTACAGAGAATGGAGGCATTGAACATGAAATCTAGGGTTCGAATCAAGTCATGGTAACCATTAAGAGACATTAGATCAATCTTTCTTCCAATTGGAACACCTTCCATATTCACTTTCACGTAGAAGCTCCCTACACTATTACACTCATTCTCTTCTTCTTCATCTGCAGCCACCGCCGCATATTCCGCCTCTTCTACTGCCGGAGCTTGAACAGAATATCCATAACCACCGTTGAAGTATTGTGTTCCTGAAGATGTCCCGAAGCTGAGTCCAAGCCTTAGGTCTGTACTTAGGTTACGAGTATTTGAAGAACTACCAAATGGATTGCTCTTACTGCTACTCTCTATTGATGAAGACGAAGAACTTTTGCCTCTTCCCATATCTCACTTATTTCTCTCTATCTGTTTTTTTTTTTTTTAATGAATGAATATTTTTAGGTTGAGACAAATGAGTGATGAGCCGTCATGCTTGGTTTTTACGTGTGATGTTTATATAGAAGATAGAATGAGGAATTTTATTTTATTATTTAATTTTGATTTTATATGGTTTTGGTATTTTGTTTAAAATTCATTTTAAAAAGCGACGGTGGAATGATGAGACAGTGTCCGCTAAAGATGTTGTTAGTGTAGCAGACAAAAACACGTGTCAAATTATGATTCGGTCAAAGTGTTGGTTATGATTTTGTGGGTTCGGGTTTTTTTTACTTCTAATTAATACTTCTATTAAATAGAGTTTGACGAAGACATTATTTATATTTTATAACAACAAAAAGATTTTTTTTTTTTGTCTATCTTTAATAGAGTTACCACCTGCCACTAAACTAAATACCATTTGCAAAAAATTATTCAAATATATTAGATAATTATATAAATCGAGTTGATGAATCTTAATAAAGGTATTAATAAATGAGACAATTTGGCTGTTTTAGGTCATTTTTTTTTATGTTTATTTTAGTGATAACATGTACAAATACAAAGTTAGAGGAGCACATTCAAAGAGGATAAGAACAACTTTATATTATATAGTTTGTAAGCACTAGAATTTAGATATATCACCTGGAAAAAACATATATATTCACTCAAAATAAGAATATATAACAATAAATATTAGACAATTACATTGTCCTAAATCATGTTCAATGCATGAAAGATTATCGTGACGCGCATTGAGGCATTTGTGGAATTACTTTTAGTAACACCCATTTCCAAAATTAAATTTGTTTTTATATAACCTCGATACACTTAATAATTAACAATTAAATTAATAAAAAAATTATATTTTTCAAAAATATTAAAGTGAATGCTTACTTTTTTTTTTGTCAACATTAGACCACAACTGGCCAGCGAATACTTGCTTAATCATCGGGGTAAACACTTCTCTCTTAAGTTAATTAATTGAGTTTAGTTCTGCTTAAAATAATTATGACTAAAATAACGATGTGTGAACTCATCATATAAAAGCATGACAAACGTTTAAACGTGCGATTGATGATTCGAGTCCACGTCATTATTCAACATAAGGTAATGCGATTAAGGTTCTACAACTAAACCAATCCCACTAAAACCGGTTTCGACTCGAGGAGAAAATTATTTTGTTGGTATGATCAATTCCTTCGAGTGCGAAATTGCTAATCATTTCTACTTAGCCAAATTAAATGTCTAAACTCGGGCTGCATCCGACCTCCGGGAGGTTAGTTTAGACTTTGGTCTAGATTACTCTTCGGTTAAAAAATAAACATGGGTATGTAATGATGTAAATCATACGTAATATGTTTGGTTCTAAAATGTGTAAATAAATAGAAAAAAAGAATAAAGAGGGAGCATGAGTAATGAATGGTTCACCAAAAAGAGAGGACCTAATGAGAGTTCCTTTGTCTATGGAACTTAAGGAGACGTCACAATTCTCATATTTGTAAGCACGAGATAAAGGAAACACACACACTCACGACACAACCACCAACGACTACATTTCTTGTCATTCCCCACGTGTCACTTTCTATTTCCACGTGGACTTCCTCTTACTCAACTTGTACATTGTACATTTGATGCATGCCTTATGCTTACAACTAATATTTCATCGAAAATTCAATGTAATGAAGAAATATCAAACTTTTTCCTTATAATTTCATCCTATTGGATAACAAAACAACATGCAACTTGCAAGCGTAGTTTAATTATTATTTTTTTTACGAGTGAATCCGAACGAATCCAACAAATCCTCCATATATAAAAGCTCCTCGGCCACTTACAAATCATTTTAATCATTTATATTCGAAAAGACCGAGATCTTCGACACCATATTAATAGGAATCTCGTATTATCCATAGAATCCATAGAACCGGCTAACCCATAAGCAGTATTACAAATTTTTTTTTAGTCCTATATTTCAAAATATAAAATAATAAAATCTTAAGATATTACATATTCAAAATCTTAAAATTTTTATCATTATTTTTTTGAAATATTATTTTAATATAAATTGACAAATCATTAACATATTACCAATATTAGATACATTTAATTACTTTCACATGAAAATATATAAAACATTTTATAAAATGAAATAATTAAAAAGACACATTTATAAAAATAAAAAGGAGGTAGCATCACTTTATTTGGGAATTCAAAATTTCAGTTTGGTAAAAAATGAATTTTGAAGAAACAAAGAAAATCAAATAAAAAAGGAAAAAAGGAGAAATGTTCCCTAACAACACTACAAATTAGAATTTTCCTCACTTTCTTATTTTTACTTACTGTTTCCGCCTCCTCTCTGTCCCCTTCATATTTTCCATTATTCTCTTTCTTTATTTGCAGTTTAAATCCTCTAAATAATAATGAATCCTCCTATGAATTTCTATATTGAATAATACAAAAAATACTTTATTCACGAAAAGTAAAATACGAGAATTCCACGAAGTTATATTGGAAAGATAGAAGTACTTAAAAAATGCGCTAATTTTGAGAACTACACTTTACTGCGTCGTGGTTGCTTGTCAGTCAAAACTTTGGCTTTGCTTTTTTTAAGATGCGTGAGATTGCATTTGCATGTCTCGTGCCTTCTTTTCTTCTTAGCCCCTCTTGTTGGACTCATCATAGCCTTCTCTTTTCCCCTCTCTTTCCTTTTAATCTACTTAATTATACAATCCATTATTATATAGTAGAACATACTTTAACATAAACACATAAGTTCTTTTATAAACATAACTCATTTCACGTTTAGTATATATAAACAATTTAAGAAATTTAAAAGTATATGTAATTGGAGCTCCAATTGTCATCTTTAGTAGGTTTCAGGTCTATTTTTGAATATGTGAGTTCACTTTCTTCCAACGATTGATATACTACTTGTTGATAAGTTTGAAAAGATAGTTTCAGTTGTAAGGTATCTAAGTAGATTATATTTAGGAGTTATTTAGATATAATAGATTCCTAATTGAGTTATGTTTTGTTTAGAGTCTATATAAAGAAATGTTCATGTTGTGATATTCTCTAAGAGATTGTGAGAGCTTAGTTTTGAGTAATTTTCTAAAGTTAATAAAAAGTGAGTTTTTATAAATTTTGATTTAAGTGTTTAATAAAATACTATTTTTAGAAATTTTAAATATTTGTTTGCTGACCTTATAAATCACTACAAATATTATCTCTGTGTTTTGTTTTCACTCATACAATAGTGATAATCATTTCCTGATAAATTACTCATTATGATATTTTTTCAGCTAAAACACACTTAAGTGTTAAATTATCAGAAGTTAGGATGCTTGACCAAAAATATAAGTGCGTTTTACTAACCTAAGTAGCCAAATCAATTCATTAAATTATTCACATGCACCAATATCTTTTTTGAAGTCGAGAGTGTTACAATGTTGTTTAACATATGCATGAAATCTAAAATTTGCTTTTGTTACTTTTAAAACCTTGGAAGAAGACAAATTTTGTTTATTGTTGATATTGTGTTAATGAAGTAGAGATCTTCAATGTTTATGATGAATTAAACTTAAGTTAATACGTTTATAATCAAACGAAGCTCTCTATAAAGTGAAGATACGTGCATGCGTGCGTCAGTGCGGGCATTGAGTCGAGATGTTACGTGCGTGTCTTTTTATAGATACTATATTTTATTTCATTTTATAAAAATCCTTAATTATGTTTAGATTACGCACGCAATTCACTAATTTTATTATTAGATTTACCAAATCTTGTATATGATTTTTAGTTTCTTACAAAGCAAATACTGTGGGTACTGTGATTTTTTCGTCCCTGTGGATTCTTTATATGACGTAATCTAGTTTCGCACATTATGACACTTTATTTTGTTTATTAATTATTACTTAACCCAATTTTATCATTTTATATAGGTCGACGATATAATAACTGATCAACTTATACTTAGACCCTCGGTCTAATTCCATCTAAAATATACATACAAGGTCTAATTGCACCTAAAATTAGATAGTGACTATCGAATTCCACACATAGTATACGAAATCGGTCTAATTGCAAAAATTGCTGAATAATTATGGTTTTGTTATAAACCAACAATTGGTTACGATCTTAAATCATTAATTAACCGAATCTAAACCTGACCAAATCTCATTGACAACTAAATTTGAGTGGGTTAGGATAAACGTTGTCTATTTGACATTTGGTCGGGTTTAAACTTGGTTTAAGTTCCGTTAATTAATGGTTTAAAATCGTAACCAATTGTTGGTTTACAACAAAACCATAATTATCCAGTAATTTGTGCAATTAGACCGATTTCGTACACTATGTGTGGAATTCGATAGTCACTATCTAATTTTGAGTGCAATTAGACCTTGCATGCATACTTTAGATGGAATTAGACCAATGGTCTAAGTATAGGTTAATCTGTTGTTATATCAAAAATTTGAGGTAGAAATAAACCGTCGACCCTTTTATATATTAGATTAACCTTCATATATGATATATGTAAAACATATATGATGTATATGTAATAACATACATTACTTATTGTAGAGATTACCAGATAAAGATGAGTTCAAAATTTTTCCATGGATTATATGGAACATTTAAAAAGCAAGAAATGATCATTGTTTTTCTAATAGTAATACTGATCCTCGTAATATAATATTTCAAGCGGAAGCCGACTATAAGGAAATGTCTACGGCTTGTAATGAACTAAAGGAATTGAGAACTCCTTCCGTAGTTCATACCGCTTTTTGAAAATCCTCATTGGCTTTTTTATCCACAACTAATCAAAGTTTCACAGGCTTCAAATGCTTCTTAGACGATTCCTGGAAAAATACGGACCTTTAAACTGGTTTAGACTGGTTCTATTTTCCAGATTCAGTAGAGAGAGTATGTATGGGGGCTCGGGGTGTCAACTAGAATCTTTCTTCCCTACATGCAGAGATCGAAGCTGTTATTTGGGCGATGAAATCTCTCTTGACGCTTTAAATCACAGAGGTGGAAATATCGACGGACTGTGAGACGATGTTGAAGATCTTCAATCGTCCAGAGGAGTGGCCGACTTACCTTTCCTATCAGGAAGAGTTTTCACGGCTAAGTTCTTTATTTCATTTTTCTCTCTTTCTGCTATTCCACAGATCTTAAATCATAAAATTAATGCTCTTGCTTGTCATTTTAAAGAGACAACTTATGATTATTGATATAACTCACTTATTTTGGTTCTTGTTTCTAATACAATATGCCGTTGACAAAAAAACTAATACATATGTGAATCATCTTGCATACTTTCATAGATAAATTGAATTAACCGGACAAATATTAACCGGTTATTTAAATTTTGTGAGCTTAACCGGTCAATTTCAACAGAATCACACATGTAACCATCACGGCGCCAAAGTTTGAAATTGATAAGCAGATTATGACACGTGTAGTCATCATAATCTGACGGTAACGATGTATTGTAAGTAAATCTCAAGAAATCACAAGGTCAAAATCGTCTAATCCTTCTACGTCTTAGATACGCAATTTAGCTACAGTGTTTGTTGTATCAAAATTTCATTTCCCCGCCTCTTTCACTTTTTTCTCTCCCAGAAATTTCGAATTTCTGCTTTATCTCTCATTTTCCTCAGATCATACTTTCAGTTAAATTTTCCGGCGATTGTTTTTTTTTTGTCCTTTCTCAGTGATCACCTGTTCGACATAGGAATTAGGAGTCGGAGACTTCAGCCGCGACTTTCAGTAAGTAATTCTTCGTTATTGCCATCGTCGCTCATAGTTCTCCGATTTTCTCTGCGATTCACTGCTTGATTTTATCGGATTTGGTGAAATTTTGTTGCGATCTATGCTCCTTTTCGATCATATGGATATATGGTTTCAATTTCCAGTTCCGGTACTTGTTTAGATATATGGTTTCGATCTCCAAAATCGGAATGTGTTGGTATGAAATTTGTGATTGCTGTGATTAGGGTTTACGAATCTAGAATTCTTTCTGTCGAGTGTCTTAATTTGTTGGTTGTTCGATATTTTCGGTTTGAATATACTTGTCTATGTAGCGATCGTTTCTATTTGACACCTATAACCTGTTTCTTCTAGTGTTTATGTCGTACTATCCAGATCTAGCACCCTCTTGTTTTGGGTATTTCTATTGCCAGTGTTTGGATCATCTTGTTATTTTTCTTCAAATTGGTATTAATAGACCGGAGTGTTATATTGATTCTCATTCAGTATATAGCTCAATGTAGTTTGTACTGCTTTAGCTATTTAATTCAGATAGCAAGTTTGTGTTGCTATCACGGGACTCCTTCAGAAATTATTGTGATCTATGTATGAGTGGCTAAGTATTTGTCGTTATTTGTACTCTTTTCCCAATGAAAAGGTTAACCTTCTGCTGATAATTTCCAGGAAAAGATGAGCGATCATAGAAGCTTCGGCAGTAACTATCACCCATCAAGTCAATCTAGAAAGATCTCCATAGGAGTTATGGCTGATTCACAACTGAGGAGAAATCCTGTGCCAGATAAGGGTGATGGAGATGTTATTGCTAGAGTAGAAAAGTTAAAATCAGCCACAGTAACTGATTTACAAGCGCGTAAGAAAGATATAGGTAATTCAGCTGGCAAGCAGAGGACTTCCGCTCAGGCCACAGAACATATGACATCACCGTGGAGGTCTCCGAGATCCTCTCATCGAAAATTGGGGACTCTGGAGAATGTTCTTCGTAAGCAAACGTCTTGTTCGTCTGGTAGAAAAGGATCAAACAAGGGACTTAATGGAGCACAACAGGCAGCAGCTTGTAACTCATTTCAAAAGTTTCCAATCTCTAGTCCTCAGCACAGTCATGGTGAGCTAAATGGTGGAAGGAACGATGAAGGGATGAATAGGGGTCCAGAGAGGATGGAAGAACCGCCATCTGTAGTCTTGCAGAAAAAGGTTGTGTCACTCAAAGAGGAGACTGATAAACCTGAGAAAGAGAAGAACGGAGGTACTGATGTTTTGAGATCAAAACTGTGGGAAATATTGGGAAAAGCTTCACCAGCAAATAATCAAGATGTGAATTCCGAAACCCCAGAAGTTGTGAAGACCAACTTCAAGTTAAGTCAAGATAAAGGTTTAAATAATGATTCTCTTATTAAGCCAAAACATTATACAGAATCTATCGAAACTGATTCTACAAACCCCGACAATGCAACCAGAAGGCCAGTAACTAGATCCTTGTTGCAGAGGAGGGTAGGAGCCAAAGGTGTCCAAAAGAGAACCAAAGCTGGTGCCAACTTAGCTCGCAAAAGCGCAGAAGATGTAAATAATATATTTTCTTTTGAAGAAGGTTTGCGTGGGAAAGCTAACACTGCTAAGGTTGCCAGTGATATGCCGAAGAAACAAAGGGGTAGAACAAAAAACACCGTTGTACAGTGCCGTAAGGCTCATTCTCGGAAAAAGGATGAAGCTGATGGGATTCAGAAGGAGACGGGCAAGCGTAATACTCCACCACGTTCTGAGAATATGGGAACTAGCAAAAGATCTTCTTCATTTACAGACAAAAAGAGAAGTTCCCATGAGCGTCATCAGCAGAGCAAAGTTTGTAATCAGAAACCAGATATTAGCAGGAATGAAGATGTTCATCCATTGCCAGAAGCAGCTTCCCCGGAGATGTTCCAGGGATTAAATAAAAATGGCGATAAACAACAAAAGCCGAGTAATGTTTCCATGGAAAAGTCTGTTGAGCCAGACCACGAATTCCAGAGTCCAACGTTTGGATATAAAGCACCAATCTCAAGTCATTCTCAATGTTTTTCTCCCGAAGTATCTCCTTTGCAACCCAGGAATATTAGTCCTACTTTAGAGGAGACGGAAACACCAATTTTTAGCTTCGGTACTAAGAAAATCCCTCAAGGGCCTCCTACAGGCCAAGCGTCAGACACAGAAAGGAGATTGCCTGTAACCTTTATAAACTCAAGCTGCATTATCTACACTTAAGAAGCCCTTTATTCATTCTTCTTTGACCTTGGTCTTTCCTTATTTATTTTCAGGATTTCTTGGAGGAAAAAGGAGATTATTCTTTCAGAAGGGAAAGTTCTGCTGAGCCAAATGAAGATTTAGTTCTGTCAGAATCGTCCTCTGATGAGAGAGACACAGATGGTTCGGTAGATTTATCAATGTTGAACCATTACAACAGTATGTATCTTATTTTCTTGCCCTATGCCATATAGAAGCTGGGGGATCTTATTTTCTATTTAACAGATTCCATCTTTTGCTTATTTTGTTGATCTTCTGAGTTAGGTCCCGAAGAAAAAGAAACTGCCAATTGGAGTAATGAGAAATCTAAGTTAGGCTCTAGCTCAGCTAAGCGGAACTCTAACCTTAAGGGCACTGGACGTGTCGTGTTAAGTCCTCCTTCGTCTTTATCTAAAGGTATAATGCTCAATTATTGTCATTGTTGTGAATTTTTATACTGCACCCTCATTTATTTTGTCCTGGAAATTGAGCAGGGATCTATAAAACTGATTCCTTCCAGCATTGTACAGAGATGGACGACGATGAAGGCTTGGGAAGGTCTTGTATAGAGATAACTAATATTACATATCTATCTTGAATCTTCGTTCTTGTCCTAAAGTTGATTAATTACCATGTCTCAGGGCTGTTGCATTGTTCAGCTTGGCTCTTCAAAATTTTGAGAAAAAACTAAAAGCTTCAGCTGAAAAGAAGTCCTTAGAAATTATAACATCAGTCTCTGAGGAGATACATCAAGAGTTGGAGAATGTGAAGTCTCATATCGTAACAGAAGCGTATGTTTCTATAATTGATTCTGCATTTCTCCTTTCTAATATTTCAATCAATGATCTTGCTAATACGGCACAGGGCAAAAAAGAGTAACCTAGCCAAAACTAAGAGAAAGCATGCCGAAACAACATTACAAGGTACTACAACACATCATTTAGTCTTAAAGTATTCACTATCTTGCTTCACTCTGGTACCTTCAGTTCTGCTTGAATAGACACACACAATTCATCTATCTGTCCAAAAACTCTGATCTACTGTTTTCACTGATGATATCTGATCTTATTACAGAGCAACAAGAGAAAATGAGAATGATCCATGAAAAGTTCAAGGACGATGTCAGCCATCATCTTGAAGATTTTAAGAGTACTATTGAAGGGCTTGAAGCAGATCATTCAGAGTTGAAAGGAAGCATAAAAAAGCAAAGTATGTTCACTTTTTCAACTCTTACTTTCCAGTAAAAAGAATCCTAACATTAGAACTGCTATGAGACATGATGGTATTCGATATACAACAGAATGAGGACAAGTGTTGCCTGCCTAAACTCACTTGAAGTTATCTCTCGTTTACAGGAACATCAAACCAAAAACTCATAGCGAATTTTGAAGGAGACATCGAGACAAAACTGGACAATGCATCCAAAAGAATCAATTCTGTGAACCAGGCAAGTAGTTTTATTCTGGCCCTAACAATCAAAACTCAGAAATGTTATATCATCATTTTCAAAACATAAATTATATTGATGTCGTATGTATCACAGTCTGCGAGAGGCAAGATGCTGCAGCTGAAGATGATTGTCGCAGAATGTTTGAAGGATGTTGATGTATTAGGCTGACCTGAGAGTCTGAGTCTTAGTCTCACACAATCAATCACACGTAAGTCTTTTATTCTCTATTTTGAAACAGAAGTTTAATTAGACAATACTTTATAGTGGTCTCATGAGTTCATGCGTATTAAGATTGTAAATGCTTTCACTCGTTTCATTCGGTTTATAGAGTAATAGTCTCCTGTTAATCGTGAACCAGACTACAAACAGCTTATAACCTGAGAGCCTTCTTTCTATAGCAAGTGATCGTTATTGTTAATTCGAATGAAGAATTGCACAATTCGGTATCTGTTGAATCATACCAAAAATAAAATGTTGTCAATTTGTGACTAGAGATATTTTTCTTTTGAAATAAATATCACTGATGATTTGTCCACTTTTCCTATATATAAAAAAAAGAGAGTAGAAAATGCATGAATGGGGATAAATAGAGGTTGTCGTGTCAAAGTAAACTGCAGAAGATGACAAAAGTAGGAGTAGTTAGAAGAGGGAGACAAAATAACACAGAGGGGTTGATGAATCACGTGGCATCACATTAAGTGCACGTGAATTGTGGGCCTAAAAGGTAATAATAGGTCCCATTTAGAAAAGAAGTGGGCCCATGAATCGTAGAATGAGTCCATAGAAACATGTCTTTATGGCGTGAAGGTTCTTTCCACTCACGTGGGCCTTTTGTCTCCCTCTCTCCCAAGTCCCTTACTCATCGCTGTTAAAAATCCACAATTTGGTATATGGATGATCTGTATCATTCTACCCGTACTTTTTTATATAATTACGAATGTACCTAAAAATTGAGGTGTTTGTTAATTTACAGATAAAACTAAAATTAAAACTTTAATTCCATCTAAACTATCACACTGAAAACATATGAAGTTTGTCTTTTTTCTTAATTGCACACAAAATTAAAGGTAACCATCTAATTTCACCCAAACTAATATACATAGCATCAAAAACACCCAAATGATCAAGATAGTTTTTCGTCAATAGAACCATTTTCGAGTCGAGTTTTTTCAGGATTTCGGTTCTATTGATTTAAAACTCAATCAAGTATTTTTAATTTTTGGATTGGGTTTATTTCGGGTATAGATCGGATTCGAATTTAATATTATTTATTTTCATGAAAATTCAAAATTCCTTATCAGATAGAATTAGATTTTTAACTTTAATTTTGTGTGTAATTAAGAAGAGGGACAAATTTTGGGTGTTTCTAACATTATGTATGATAATTCGGGTGAAATTAGAATTTTCATGTTAGTTTTGTGTGTAATTAACAACCGTTAATGTTTAGGTACATCATAGTTAAATATAAGTAGAATTAGACCGAATCACAATAATTCTTTATACTTTTACTGTGAACTTATTTTACATCAGCCTTGGGTTTTGAGTAATTAAATATTTACCCGTTATGCCAAAACTATATATTTACTTCTTGCTGGTACAGTAAAAATAGTATGAATATCTGAACAAGAAAAATAATTTAATAATCGAGATATATATTACATAAGTTCTAGAATTCTAAAAAAAAATGAATTATTGTTGGAGCATTATGAGAAAAGATTTGTGGTCCACCATTATATATATCATGAAAGACTTTAATAAATTGCAATAAATGTAGTTCTGTTTCTCTCCAGTTTTAATAGAAAAGCTAATACAACAAAACCATATTTGACTGTGTTGTATTTTGTAGTTTTCGTTTTTTCCAAATAATTATAATTATGCCAAATTATAAACATATTTATATTCACATCGTAGATTTGACTATTTTTTTATTATGTTAATTTTGTGAAGCACAGAAAAAGGGAATGGTGGAGAAATAAAGTGGTCATAAGATTGTGTGTCTCTCTTACTCTTTCATTATCGCCCATACATAACACATAATGCCTGTCGTAATAACGTATTATTTTTATAAAGCGTGTGCAAATTTATAATTGATACTTGATAGAATAATTTAATGCTTCTGATATTTTTTTTCTTTTGTCAACAATAGATCAACAAAATCCAATTTATAATTTAAAATTCATTTCTAAAATTCATTTTTTTAACTTACCATAATACATCAGGTAAAAATCGAACCCTAGTGCCAAGTCATTAGTTCAATTATTCTTACTACTAGACTAGAGCAAATCGGCTAATACCTCTAGTTCAAGAAATTACCATATAAAACAAAACAAAAAAAAATAAGATAGGAAAGTGAAGTACAAATTGGAGCATCAGCATCTACAAATATAACTAAGCACCTCTCTTCATAAAACCCAATAAAGAGAACCAAACTGTGAAGTCCAAATCTCACATATTCTACAAATTAACACGAAAATAGTAAAAATCAAGCTTTGTTCTTAATGGAAAAAAAGCCCTTTGAATCATCATCATCATTTCAACCAAACATGATTTCTCCATCATCAAGCTTCAAACCAAAGTAAGTTTCTTTGATTCTTATTCTATAAAACATAATATAACGTACGTACATGGAGTGATGTTTTGTTTATACGCAGATTAAACGATCAAGATTATATGGAGCTAGTTTGTGAAAATGGACAGATCCTTGCAAAGACTCGAAGTGGTTTTTTTCAGAATCGACGTACGCAATCTCTTTTAGATTTATATGAAACTGAGTACGATGAGAGTTTTAAGAACAACATCAAAAATCATGGAGATACACAAGTTGTTCCTGTGAATGAGTCTCAGCAACAACAAGATCAAAAAATCAATAAACGTATTAGATCATCAACATTGATTGATGATTCTGCAAAGAATGCTCCTCCTGATGAACAATCTGTAGCTGTTGGAAGATCAACAGAAATGTACTTTGCTTCTTCTTCAATGGTTTCTCGAGGAACTTCAACAGATTTAAGTGGTCGTTCTTTGAAAAGAAAGTATGAAGATTTTGAAGAAGAAGAAGAATCAACATATTTAAGTAATGTAAGAAACTTTTCATTAGATTCTTGTCTGTATTCTTTCAGATAGTGGATCCTGAAAAAGTTTTGTTCGTTTGCAGAATTCGGATGATGAATCAGATGATGCAAAGACACAAGTTCTTACAAGAACAAGAAAGACTAAGAGAAAACGAAGTACAGAAGTCTCCAGGTTATCTGAAAGAGTGAGTTTATACAAACACACTCACATCTCATTTAAGTTAATCTTAATGTAATGATATTAATTAGTGGTAATAAATGGTAAATTAGCAGAGGCGAAGAGATGACATCAACAAGAAAATGCGTGTTTTGCAGGATCTATTACCTAACTGTTACAAGGTTTGTGATTTACTTAAACCAAATTAGATTGATTGTCACTTGATTAGAGAGTTAAAATCTTCAGGTTTCTGAATATGTTTGATTGTTTATAGGAAGATAAAGCATCATTATTAGATGAAGCTATCAAATATATGAGGACACTTCAACTTCAAGTTCAGGTATTCATAATCATATATACACTACAAGAAAACATGTTATATTGTGACCAAAAGATTTTGACCGAAATTTTAGTCATTAAATCTATCAAAAGATTTTGACCAATTATATTATAAAAAAACCGTTTTTTGACTAATTTATGATTATAATTATGGTTAAAGTTGAGTTGTTTTTAGTAGTGATATATCAGTTCAATAAGTTCTTGAGTTGTTATTACTTTACTAATAATCGAATTACAGATGATGAGTATGGGAAATGGAGTAATGAGACCACGTACAATGTTGCCATTAATGAGCCATTACTCTCCTAGTCTGCATATGAATCCAACAGCAATGCCTCAGTTTCTGCCTATGAATGTTCATGGAGCTGCTTTTCAAGGGATTAACAATGCATCACCATCACAAATGCCAAGCTTTCTTAATCAACCCACAGGACTAATTCCAAACTCTCCAATCTTTTATCCAATGGAACTTAGCTCTCAGCTATTCGTTGTGCCTTCATGTGTTCCTCAGACTCAGGCTACTACTTCTTTTACTCAATTCCCAAAGTCTGCTTCAACCTCAAACTTAGAAGATTCAATGCAATTTAGAGGAAGCAATGGTTACTATCGCTCGTGAAACTAAAAGATTTGTAGACAGTTGATATCTTCTCTTTAACTAACAGACTTGGAAATAACCTGATCATTCCAAGTATCATCTACTTTGTATTGTACTTCTCTATGAGATTACGTTGTTTTACCTATCTTCTTACGCAAGTTAACTCTGTCTATTCCTCAAGTAAAACCCTAAACCCAACTAAAGTTGTGATTCGAAGTTGACTCGTTGTAGTGAGTGATTAAGGTCCGCTGCGTTTGAAATTAATGTGAAGATTCTTTCTTTAAATGAGATTACTCTTAATTCATAAGTTACTTTAATACTTAAGGAAAGTAGATAGTTAAGTCTAAACTAAATCTTTTAAAATAGAAATTTCTAACAACAACAATTCATCACAAAAGCAAACTTCAACACTCTCTTAATACACAAGTTTTTATCAATGGAGTTTTTGAGCATAACTAAAATCCTGATACTTGTTCTTCTGCTTGTTTTTGTCCTGAAGATATATGAATGTTGTTGGATCCTTGTTTTGCGGCCATTATTGTTGTCAAGAAGGTTCAAAAAACAAGGAATCTCAGGTCCTAAATACAGATTATTGTATGGAAACATCAAAGAAATTAAGAAGATGAAGATAGAAGCTAATCTTTCAATTCTAGATCGCAACACCAACGATATTTTCCCTCGCGTTTATCCTCATTTTCATCAATGGATTTCTCAATACGGTGCCGTTTTCTTACTTCTCCATCTCTATCTCTTTCTCGACCTTAAACACACAAGTTAACTGTTGTAATACTGCAGGAGAAACGTTTCTATACTGGAATGGAACAGAGCCAACGTTATGTGTCTCAGATCCTGAACTAGTTAAACAAATCTTGTCGAGCAAGTTAGGGTTTTCGGCTATACCAAAGAGGAGACCAGAGATCCTCATTTACTTCGGTAAAGGACTTCCTTTCATTGAAGGTGTTGATTGGATTCGCCATAGAAGAATCTTAAACCCTGCTTTCTCCACTGATCGAGTCAAGGTCATGACAAAATCTATGGTGGATTGTACATTGAGGATGTTTAAGGAATGGGAAAAGAAGAATAAAGATGAAAAAACAGAGCAAAATGTGATGAAGATGGAGATGTACAAAGAGTTTCATCGATTATCTGCTGATATGATAGCAACAACTACGTTTGGAAGCAGTTATGTAGAAGGAATCGAAATCTTTAAAGCACAAATTGAGCTTCGAAAAACTTGTGTTACTTCTGCAACTAAAGTGTTCATCCCTGGAACACAGTAAGTATAATTACTCTTCTAGTTTCACTTAATTTGATTAGATAAGCAGACTCTTGAGTTTTGTTTCCTTCCTTGTTTCCCAAGGTATCTTCCTACACCTTTAAATCTTCAAATATGGAAGCTAGATAAGAAAATAAAGAACATGATCAAAAGAATCATAGATACGAGGCTCAAAACTAGCAATTACGGAGATGATCTTCTAGGAATCATGTTAAACGCTGCAATGTCTGAAGAAGAATCTGAGAAAAAGATGAGCAAAGATGAGATCATAGAAGAATGTAAGACTTTCTTCATCTCAGGTCATGGAACTACTTCGATTCTATTGACATGGACTACAATGTTGCTTAGCTTACACCGAGACTGGCAAGAGAAACTCAGAGAAGAGGCTTTTAAAGTATGTAGTAAAGACAAGATCCCAGATTTAGACACCTTCTCTAAGCTCAAACTGGTAATGTTACTTAATGTTCATCTTTTATTGTGTTTGAAGAAGAACATTGACATGTTATAATATCTTGCAGATGAACATGGTGTTAATGGAGTCACTTCGTTTATACGGACCTGTGATTAAAATCTTCCGAGAGGCAACACAAGATGTGAAGGTTGGTGACTTGGAGATCCCTAAAGGCACGAACATTATCTTGTCACTTCTTAAGATTCATAGCGACAAAACCGTTTGGGGAGAAGATGCTGACAAATTCAACCCGCTGCGATTTGCAAATGGCGTTTCTCAGGCCGCTAATCACCCAAACGCTCTTCTTGCGTTCTCAATTGGACCAAGAGCTTGCATTGGCCAAAACTTTGCTATAATTGAAGCTAAGACTGTGTTAATTATGATTCTTCAACGGTTCCGGTTAAGCCTATCCAGCAAGTATATACATGCGCCTGTGGATTACCTCAGTCTCCAACCACAGTACGGCTTACCCATAACGTTTCAGCCTCTCGATATTTGAAGGAAAAAATAGTCATATGAAGAGATTAGTCATGATCTTAAGTTAAAGAAGAACCTTCTCTCTGATTCAACGGGTTATGGGTTTAGTTTTAGGATTGAACCGAAAACCGGGTTGGTTTAGTTAGATTGATT
>OVAX01000101.1:44966-133938 GCA_900406405.1 Lepidium africanum | reverse complement strand
CACTATAATATTAATATAATGGCGGTAATCCGACCACTATATTAATATATATATATATATATATATATAAAATAAATCAGATATTTTAATATATATATATATATATGAAGACTAAATCACCCACACAAACTATTGAAATTACAAGAGNTTTTAATATATATATATATATATGAAGACTAAATCACCCACACAAACTATTGAAATTACAAGAGATATATATATAATTGGAATATAAGACATATATAAATACATGCTAGTTTCCTTATAATATAAAGTGGAAATATAAAATTTTCAAAATTTTAGAACTTTACCTTTTTCCTGTGCGGGGCCAATCGTGCTGATAACGTGTTAAAAATAAGAGAGAAAGAAGATAATAAGAGAGAAATAAGTTTTTGTTTCTGATTCAGTGTGTTCGATTACATTACGAAACGTTCGTATATATAGACAAATTTTAGTTATACTGTGCATGCATAGTAATGCGTGGGCTCCACTCATATAGTTATTTTGCCAACAAATGTTAACGTTTCATAACAGATCTTAAATATTAACGTAATTATGGCTAGGCCTGGGCCTTCGGTTTAAACCTAACCGAACAGTTCGATTTAATTGGTTACCAGTTTTTTTGGTTTTTCAAAACTGATTCCGAATTAAACCGAACTAGATTTTTGGTTCGGTTTGGTTTTTTAAATTATTGTATCGGTTCGGGTTTTTTGGTTTGGTTTTTTGGTTTTTTCGGTTTTTTTTTTTGTTTTTTGGTTTAAAATATATGAAAATTCCTGTTTAAAACTAAATTTTTGATTTTTTTTTAAAACCGATCGGTTCTACCTAACCGAACCGAGAACCGAATTCAAAAATAATTGAATTCCGATCAGTTTTTATGAGTAAACCAAAATTGGACCGAAAACCGAAAATTTCAGTTCAGATACCGAAGGCCCACGCCTAAATTATGAACTTATTATCATAATAGTTTAACAAAAAAATCTTATGCTGATGTACAGTAAAGAACACGATATACACTCATTTTACTCTTAAAATGTTAGATATGATTTGCTAGAATGGTTATATATTTTTTGCTTCTAACGTCTTTAAACTTTTATTAAAACTTTTTAATGTCTCACACTAGTTGTATATTTTTTTGTCACAGGAAACTGACATTTTTTCTTAGATATATCAATTCAGCTTATACACTTAAGCTAGCACATTTCAATATTGGATCGTGACCGAGGAATTCACAAGGAGAAACGTGTGCCTTAATGATTTAATCAGTTTCTCCGAACCTAACTCAAATATCTTTTGAATTATTTCCTATAAACGATAAATTTGACTACAAAACCGAAACCAAACCAACGCCGGCTTTTGACTTACTTCATCAAAATATATTGTCACATTTTTTCATTAGTCTGACTGAGGTACAAGTCTTCCTCTAGAGATTTGTAACCAAAAGAGGAGAGAAGTAATCAGTGTGAAGCAAAGACGCAAGCAAAAGTGTTAATGCTTTGGTCTCTTAGGTGGTGAATTCGAGTTTCCAGGCTCCGTTTTGCGCTTTATTCCCAAGAAATGCTCCACCTGAAACGTGTCAATGAAAAGATCAGCACTAATCCTGGATTAAGTATCTTAATAGTAACTTGTCTAACGAAATCTATATCTATCCTGATTCTGTAACCTTTTTGTCACCAAGCATTGGTGTTAAGCTTCCTGGAACATCCTTCTCAACAGTCGCAAACCCGCTCTGAGGATCACTAGTTTGTCTGAAAATTGCAACAAACATCTATGTGAAGCCTAAACATCGAAAATAAAAACTAAAATAGTGGAATAAAACACATCTATACCCTGGTTTGACATGGCCACTTAGGACAAGGTATGGAGTTTTCAATTGAGCTTGAGCTTCTCTCATTCTTTGAACAGAATGCGATGGTGTGTCTGAGTTTTTCATTTGCTTTAACTTGAGCTCTTCCTGGTACTGTTTCATCCGTTTCTCTTCCTTCATTTTTCCAGGCCCCTTTCCGTGGAATTTGTGAGAGAGTAACCGAAAGGCTTCTTTTGGAGTTAACTGTAAACAACATGAGAGTTAAACATCCATTACTATACATATACACATAAGGACGAGTCTATTAAGATTGAGAAGCAAAATTTTAGAAAACTTACGGTTCTACCAAACTCGTCAGTCCTCTCAATCCGGATGTCCTTAAATCTATCCTTAGACTCTTTACCTCCTTCATCGTCCACGATACCCACAAGCTTGCTCTTCTTTTTGTCCATATTTCTACCACCCCATTCAACCTTCTCCTTTAGGGTTCCTCGGTCTTTGAGGAGCTTCAGTGCACCAGATAGTCCTTTTCCAACCGCAACCTCATGTATAGTCTCATCAGGAGTTATCTCTTTGCTATCTGATGCATCGTCTGCTGCATCCATATCAGTGTCTTTTACTTCTGTACGACCATCAGGATGCTCTTCTTTTTCTTCAACAGGAGATTTGGGTACTTCATCTTCTTCCATGAAAACATCTTCACTTTCAGGCTTCCGGACATCTGAAATACCACGCCCATAGATCAACAACTAGATACCACTTAAAACAAAAACGTACAGCTCATTTACTGGAAAAAGGTAATCAGCAGAGAAAAAAGTTCAAAATGATTTAATCAAACTAGCCACAAACTATCTGCAGACGAGTATAATATCATGCATTGGATTTGCACCTACATGTGTGTGAGAAAATATGTCTGTGTATGGACAGCATATAAATGTTCCAAAATGACGTAGAAAGTGCTATAGCAGATCAATATAATAGAGGCAAAACTATAAATAATAACGAAAATGAGTCGAAGGTGGTTTAAAAAAAAACCTTTATCGGGCTGGAGACCCCAGACAAATCCTCCCATCTCTGTAAATACCACTGTATTTTCTTGTGTCTCATCACCAGTGGTGCCATCATCACCTGTCGTTTGGTTGGTACTGGAAGCCACAAGCTGTGCGACTGCCTGAGGACCAGATCCACCTTCCTCTTTCTTAATGAAAGCTAACTTCCTAGCTTTCTCCAATGATTTATAAAGATCTTCAGCATCATCAGCCAACACCATACTCTCATCTTCTTCTCCTTTGATAGGCTGAACTTGTTCCATTCTGAGTAGTCTGGATGCCTCATCAGCTTTAGTAAGGGCTGCCTGATAGGCATTGCTTCGTTTTTCATTCTCGGACCTTTCTTTCTCTTCTTTCATTGCTTGCCTTTTGTTGTCTTTCCGAGAACCAAGATCCTCAGCTCCCAATCCCGAAGCAACAGCTTCTGCTTCAAGCGCGCTCAAGTCCAATTTATCCTTCCTCCGCAATTGTTTTTTTTTCTTGGGTTTTTTGAATCGTAGCATTTCCTCATGTGAAAAGTAATCTGATGAGACCTTTGCTGATGAGTTGAGGTCTTCAAAAGTATTTGCCGTTTGACCCTGAATTCTCTTGCGCAGCTGATAGGTAGATTAAGAAAGACAACAAACTTCATTAGTGTATACTTACTAAAATCCATTAATCATCATATATTTTTAGTAAGAAAAGTACCTCCTCCAGCTTCTTTTCAGCTTCACCGGTAAAACGACCCTTCGCATCCAAAAAGATTCCCTAAAGACAAAAGCAGTAACATCGATTAATCCAAAGGAGTGCCTATAATTCTGGTAACTGAAAATACCGCTAGACAGAGTAAATTACCTCATCAGTAGCGGGCTCATCATATTGCGGAAGCATCTTCTTTTCTGCCTCAGGGTCATCATTAAACCTACAAAATAATTCATTCCATGTTTCAATCTTAAGACACAAATATTTGCTCATCTAAATGCCATTGAGATTTTCTTAACGTACTTATCATCATATATTCCCTTTTTCTGCTTTGCTGCTTCATAAGCTTCGTTCCGACGCTTCTGTTCACCAATTTCCACATTTTCTAGCATGTCAATCTCTGCCAAAAGAGTTATGAATCTCGCTTATGACAGATCCTTACGTCAACCATATTGATGACACCAAAAAAAAAGCATAAAAAAAATACTAACCATTGTTAATGTCTCCATCCGCAAGGACACTTTGGTCTTTTAGTGTCAAGATAACAGCTCCACCTTCCACCACTTTCTCTAAACCATGTAAAACTTTAACACCAGAGAGATGCCCTATTAACCAAAATATATAAAGCTACTTATCAGCGAGAAGGTACCACATTAAGAAACTTGAATTAGTAAGGACGAACAGAATTCTATGGGATGACAGGATACTGGAATCGTTATTCTTATTTGTCCCAGTTTAAACGATTAGTTCCATTAAAAATTTATAATTAGGTGTGGAAACCTACCGCCATCCTCCCCATCTTCGTTTTCACCTTGATTAAGATTGTCCTGAACAAAAAAACATATAGGATAGATTATTAAAATGTCAAATAAAAGAATTTAGGGAGAAATAAAGGGATACAATATATCTAAGTGATGAAGGAAAGACCTGTTCCTCAAAAACTTTTGAGAGCTGTTTTGCTCTTTGTCTCTCAGCATTTCTTTTTTCCTCAATCTTACGGCTCCTTGCAACCCATGATAGAGCATCAGAAGCTTCTTCAACTTTCTTCTTTCTTTCCTCTCTCATCCTAAGGATAAAACACAAATATTTTTTATTAGTATACTACCAGTACATCTAGATGGCATATATCATCCAACAAAAAGCAGAGCCTAAGACCTTATCAGCAATAACATTGTAAAACTAGACAAAAGTTTCCATATAAGATATACAAAAGACAAAACTCCTAAGAAATCAGATTGACTGATTACCAGAATATCAAACAGCAACACTGCTAGGCTAAACTAAAATATCAGCAAATTGATGTAATATATTATTTGTATTAGATGCTAGAGTAGTTAGTAATAAATAGCAAACATAAAGAACACAGGACCGGGGATGCTTAGACATTCACTCTACCCAAAATTTTTGTTCGGGGGTCAGAACTTTTTCAACCATAAAATATGAAAGTACTTGAAATAAGAATTTGAACGACCGAATAGTTAACAACAAACTAAGAATCACTTACTTTAAAATACGATCCTCAAGTTCCAACACAGATGCTTCTTTTCCACTTGATGCACCAGCAGCACCAGCATTATCCCCATTTTCATTCGGACCTCTGTCGTCAATTTGTTCATATCTTTCTGCAGCTTTTTCCGTCTCATCATCATCTTCATGACTTTTCTTATTGACTCTCTCCTTCACTCTTGACCGATCCTTGTCTTTGTATGCTTCTTTCTCTTTTTCTTTTTCCTTCTCATTATCCCTATCCTTTTCTCTATCTCTATGTTTATCTCTTTCTTTCTCCTTCTCCTTTTCTTTTACCCGATCTCTCTCCCTATCTCTGTCTCTATCTCGATCTCTGCTCTTTTCTTTCTCTCTAACTCTGACGATCTCCTTCTCAGTGTCTCCTTCTTTATCTCTTTTTCGGTCCCTCTCTTTCTCCTTATCTCTGCGGTGCTCCTTTTCCCGTTCACGCTCCTTATCCCTGTTTTTTTCTTTATCCTTGCTCCTATGATCCTTCTCTTTCCTCCTTCCATCTTTGTATTCTCTAGCAGGCGACCCCTCATTTTCAGCCCTCTTTTCCCTACCGTCATGCCTTGATTTAGACTTTTCCACCTCCATTTTACACTCGCCTAGATGAATACCAAGAACTTCAATCAAAACCTAATAAAAAAAAGAAACAAATCAGAAACAACAATTAGAGTGGTTGCAGACCACAACCAGCTATTATACTGGCTAAAGCATATACAGATACAACGAGCTACATACGAATTACTCCGAAGAAGCACTTGCAGACTAATGGACAGCATTCGGTTTCCCTACTTTCAAAGCACATCAAACAACCCAGAGCCGGTTCAGAGGCAATTGCACAGGTCCCTTAAAATTAGGGTTTCTGGACAAAAGCACCATAAAAAATACTTAAACATCGCAATAAATTTTAAAACCCAACTATGAATCCCGACTAATAAAGGTGACGAATCTACGAAAGAAAAAGCGAAGCAATTAGCATATAAAAATCTTTAAAATTGATTCCTCCAAAGAATTTCTACTGAAATCGAAGGTACAAACCTGAGGGATGCGAAAACCCGACTGATCAGAACGGAAAATCGAAGAAGGTTGCTCCCCATATTATAAGATGCTAAGGTGGTAATCAATATAAGAGAACGACAGAATTGGGCTTCGTAGTTTTTTTTCAACTGTATTATATTGGGCCTTTACTTTTAACGTCACGACCTAAACCCTTAAATGCCGTTGATAATTCTGAATAAGTGACCATTAATGAACTGATTTAGTACAGTTTATATTCCGAATCGAGTTATAGTCAAATCTACATTTTCGATTTAGTTTCTTTTTCTCATATCTTCACTTAGAAAGGTCTTCTAATAGAGCCGACAGAATTTGTTTATAATCAGATTTGAAGAAAAATACAGTAACCACTGTTGTTCATTTACCGAGATCGCTGGCCCAGAGAACAAGAAGTTTTGGCTATTTCCCGCCATTGTTATTTGTTTCGACAAGCTTAACTAATTTATGACATAAAATGGATTGAAATCCTCTGTTCCACGTAGATGTTCTGTTAACTATCACAATATTTACATTTTTTTATTACATAATTTCTACATAGAACACACAATAGGAACATAACCAGAGCTTAATGAGACATGGAAATGAATGATGTTACCAAGTCTATAGATCTGAGACGGACACTAAACATAATCGTACCCGGATGACAATCTTTCAGGTGCGAGGTTTCGTTTGGTCTGAGTGGGCAAGAGGCACCGCGAGTTGTCTTTGCATTTATGCCATTTCATGCCTTTCTCTTCGTGGTTCATACTCAGCTTTGATGCAACTGATTTAATTCCGCTCCTCATATAATTAAGAACCAACACCGCAAGATCTCTGCAATGCAGCCATGATTCAACGAGAATCCCATATATGAAGAAATCTCAAGGAAACGTCACAGCAAAAAGAATATAAACTGCAAAAGATACTTGTGTTTTGTACATACAAAGGTGAGCAAGGAGAGCGAGAACCGTTGATAAAGTAGACGAACAAGTAAGAATCGAAATGCTGGCCATTGATTAAGTAGAATCCATGCAACCTCCTTATACATCTGAAAGACATTCTTTTGTACAATCGGATTGCAGGATTGTTGTGTGCAATCACATGAAGGTATACACCGCGACACACAGGGATACTTGAAGCGTATTTGATGACTTCATTGATAAGAGACTTAGCTGAACAGAAAAAAGTATGCGGAACTTAATATTAACAAAAACCAAGCAAGATAAGATAAGAATCAACAAAATCCCATATCATGGTTTGTACTACATGGGGTTATAATCAAATACCTATTCCTCGTTTTCTGTACGCTTCTACAACTCCAAGTGTTAGGATATACACTAACGTCTCTTCTCCCTTCGATGAGTCATATCTTATTATATCTGATATCTGTGCAATACAGAAAACTATTAACATATAGACGAATAAAAAACCTTGACTCGTGATATTAAGCGAAGGAGTACAAAACAGTTGCATATTATAATCAGGATGTTACAAGAACAGTTAGGTTTGAGATCAATAACTTTGGTAAGAAACCCATCTAATAAACATGGCTCAAAGTTCACGCTTAAACCACAGGACATAATGAAATTGCTCGACAACATTCAAAATCTACGATTTACAATAACTTGTTACTCGCTGTATAAAAAGTACTTGGAAATGCAAAATTTAAAAGGCGAATAACAAAGAGAAGACAGTGCTTAAGACCCATGTGATAAACATACTATAAAACAAAGAAGCATCAATCAAAAACATTATAAAACGTTACAAAACGGTGTTGAAATAGTAGAAAGTTACGATCTCTAAGAAATTGGTGAGAATCTCGTGTAACTGTCTCAAACATCCAAAATCTACAGTTTACAAGAGTTTGCAGCTTTTACAAAACCCAAAAACCATTCAAGATAAAGCTTTAACCTTAATTGCAAAGGTTATAACTTGAAAGATAAAAAGAACCTCACTTCGCTTTCTTTGGCAAGCACGATTTTGGCAGTAACAAATCCAATGAGTTCCTCAGAATGACCATCAGGGCGGCTCCGATCAACAGCAGCCCATGAGACGATATCTCCACCGTTGACAACATTCTGAAAAAACTCAGACTCATACCTGAACAAATAAAATAATTTGATAAAACTTCCTAAAAGGGAGAGTCAAATTCAAAAACCAGATATATCTAAAAATCTTGCGAGCAGAGGTTTTTACTTACCTGATTGGGAATAAGTCGCGATGGATTTGCTCTAAACGTTCTAAATCAGAAGGGTTTATTGGCCTGAAGCAAATAGTTGGACGAAGAGCAAATTTAGATTCCTCCATTGATGAATCCTGCACGAATCCTCGCGGTAAACGCGACATTATCGAGACGGTTAAGACTCAAACAACCTGAATTTTGACAGTTTTCATTTGAATCTAATCGAGTTCAAGATTAAATCGGTCTCCAACTCATTTATGGAAAGCGGAATTGGAATCGGAATCGGATCCGGGTTGGTAAGGGTTTCGGAATCCGAAGATAGGTTTGTTGATCTGCAAAGTTTCGCGGAGTGAAGTGAATCGAAAGAAATATAAAGAAACCAACGACTTTTTGGAGAAAGAAAGAAGAGGAAGGAAAAGTACTTGATTGCTTTCCCGTCTTCCCCACATCGTTGAAGGCTTGAAGCGAAGCATCTTTAATTCCTGGGAGGATCATCTCACGTGCCATGCGACAAATAAGCACGTGCATTTTGTTTTATAACTTTGATTCATCTTCATTATTCTATTCCCTTTCTTTAATTACTTCTATGTTTCCATAGTAACCGTACCAATCTACAAGTTCCATTAAGGCATCAACCATATTACATATGTCGGAAAATGGATCAATGAAGAGTAATTACGCTAGATACACAGTTAACCACTTGTCTCAGTTAAACAACGCCGTTCAAAAATCGATGGCTAAGAACAGCATCCGCCATTGGCCGCTTCCTATGGTCAGCGTTCAGCATTGCCTACCAAACACGACACACAGTTATGTTTCATTGATGAAAAATGTTACTTCCGAAAAGTTAAAATTTTTTAAAATTTATATAAAATATTTCTGCAAAGTAATGATCGTTTCTCAAACAAATGCACTATACAATATCCGAGTATAGAGCATGATGTTACTATTGGGAAGTCACCTCACCTAACACTAGTGGAACAACAAAGGTTGGTGAATTTAAGACTTAATGGGTATATGGATCTAAAGGGACTATTGGTTAAAGGTCCAAACCTTTCCAAATGTAAATAACATTAATATTTGGTCTAGCGTCAACTAAGGCTCTAAACAGTTGACTTACATTACAGGGTTTTTCAATGTTTCTCTATATTTGCTATTTATTACCATTTCCGTTTTTATCTCACATTATTACCAGCTACTGTTAAAGGCGTAACTATTAGGGAGTTCAGTTTTTAAACACTTTTTACTTTGAACCGAGATAGATGCAGAGAAAATTGAAGGGACTAACTACCTGTAGCAATTCCCAACCAGCTTTATCACCAAGATCCAGAAACTTAACAGCTTCTTCGAGCCGTTCATCAGCTAAGCAGTACCTGTAGACAAAATTAGTGAGGTTTTCAGACACAAAGACTTGGTGGAACAATCGATTAGTTGATACAACCGCTCTTTAGTGCTTCATTCAAGAAATATATAAAAATAGAGAAAGTTAGTTAATCTGGAAATAGCAAGAGGCTTACTCTCTTACAGCCTCAATATCCAGCCGGAAAGTGTTTTCAAGTAGCCTCTGCAGCTCAGCAGATTAGAATTACAGTTAAAACAAAAAGGTTTGTGAAGATCACTAAAGATCAGAGATGATGTATTTGTGGGGTCAATAAGGAGATGATATTGTGTTACATGAAACGGGTTTGTTTTAATTTGTAGTATCCAATAATATGGTAATCGTACCTGAAGAGAAAGGGAATCCATTACGCCTGCTTCACAGAATGGAACAAAGGCTAAGTACGCAAAAAGAAGCCCAGCTTCGTAACTACAAACCACACGAATGTGTTAAAATTATTAAAGAACATCTGCAATACAACACATAAGAGACTTAGGAAGCAAAAGCAATACATGTCATCTGCTATCCCAAAAGCTCTTTTCTCAAAAACTGTGAAGGCACCAGAAGCAGTTGCCCTTCGCCAAAGTTGCTCTGATAGTGCACTAGAAGTGTCTCCTCCTTCCAAGCGTGAAGGGCTGTCAGGTATGCTCAGTCCATTATCAAAGAGTTGTTAAAAAGCCTATCTTAATAATGCTCGTTCCAGTTGTAAATAGCAAGACCAAGGCGTAGAATATCAGAAAACTACAACAGCTGCGAAGAAATATCAATCAGGGATAAGAGAGGAGGGGGAGGGAACCTTATGTCAACAGAAAAGGCTAAATCTCGCAGCCGCGGTATTAAATATATGGCTTCTCGTTCAGCTGGTGTACTAATGATGATTTCACATGTAAAAAAATGATTAATTTAGCAAATAGATAATACATTTATATTGACAGAGAGAGGTGTGTGCTATCACTGTCAGGTTCTCTTAGGGAGCATACTTGAGAACAATTGAAGATGGCCCGAGGCTTTGGTGTAATCTGTCATTATCATGCATAAAGGCTAGACCCTTCATTGCACCCTGTAAGATCTTAATGACAAAAGTTCTTCTTCGTTTCATTATCTGCTCTTTTTCATAAGGATTCCATACTCCTTGGGAACGAGCTCTGGATGTTTTTTCACTTGCAATTCGTGCATAGTCAGCTGCACTATCTTTCCCACCATTACGAAACGCTAGCCACTGTATGATTGAATCAATTCAACCTATATGTTCCATGAAGTATGCCAATATATCCACATACTTGTGCAGCCTAGAATAACAAATACTTAAGTGCCTCAAACTATAAGCCTGACCTGTTCCCCAAATTTTGTCTCGAAGCCACCAACAAGTAAAAGTAGATTATCAGGCAAGTTTTTGCTCTGCACAGACAAGCAGAATAACAGGAAGAATGCACTATTATCTACTGATGAATGTAATTGCTAAAAATTCATATAGCAATTGTGCACGACTAATTATCTTACCTGGAGAAAAGAGTGTGCATTAAGCTCGTTTGCTGCCATCATGTCAGCCTCAACTCCACCAGCACGTTGTCCAGGATAGACCTTCACAGAGACATCCAAAATGAAGTTTTGATAATTCTAATATTGTAAAGTGGACTCGCACAGCTGAAGAAAATACGCCCTGTAGCTGTAGGTAGTTTCATGAAACATCGAAAATGCCTTTTGAAAAACAACAATTTGTATGCTGAGAAAAAGAAACAAGATTAAGACAACATGCAGAATCACCTTAAAGATAATAGGTGTTCCTCGAAATGGACCCTGGGATATTCTTCCTTCATATAGTCTGCATACAAACTGCAGTTGCTAATACATATTTAACTTGACTAAATATATCACTGTCTAATACATTGTCGACATAATACCAAAAGTGTACCTAATTTTAACGCCGCCTTCTCCAATGTCTTGAGCTTTTAATCGCCCAATATCATCGGATGTATATTCAAAGTCAGCACCTGACTGCAATCCTGAATAACTAGGAGTATAAAGGAAGTGAGATAAAAAGGTGAAATATTTGGGTAAATTAAAAATGCAGCAGAATCTAGCAAAAGTAAGGTAAACCATAGTCATAAGTAACAAATCGATGTAACCCACTTCATACTAGTAAAACTAAAAGCATAGAGAGAAGATTTGATGTAATTTTCAGACCTTTCATATAATTGTCGAGTAAGCTATACACTGCATAAACCTGCGGCAACTACAGGCTGAGTTACAGATACATCTTTCTAAACAGTGCTCAGATCACATGTCCGTATTTATACTATAACCAACGGAACAATTTATCACCGAATGTCTTTCATGTATACAGACAATTCCTATATTAAGTTGTCAGTACACGAAGACGCAAAAGCAACACAGAACAGAAGCTCCAGCAAAAGAGAGAAAACACAATCCAGTGAGTACCTGGTTACATTCATGAACCCATAGCTTCCGATAAGCCGCCCAACCTCGAACGAATCAGCGCTGGTGATTAAACTCGCCGTAACCACATGCAGTCGCCGAGTTGGCCTATTCCTTCCACGCAAATTCGCAATCTGACGAACGGATAATCCCTCGCCTGATTCTCGATGAATCAAAGAGAAGCACGAAAGGCGTTCCAAAGAAACGCGATGAACAGCGACCGGATTCATCGGTCTGTTTGTGCGGGACGTCACTTCAAATTCCTTCCAATGATTTCGGCGATTTCAACGAGTGTCAGTAAGTTAGTATGAGAGAGAGATAAGAACCAGGAGTTTTCTCTTCATCCTACGTGGCTTTTAATGTAAATAATTACATGATATAATCGAACGCCGAAAGGATAATCTTATTATTTAACGGTGTATAACGTGCCACGTACAAAATATATGGGAAAATAAGAGAACAAGCGATGCAGAAAAAGCTGCTACAGGTCCTACGTGTACTCTTAAACCAAATTAAAATACACGAATTGAAATTCGGTTCGGCTTAAGTGCTTGTGATGATGTATTCCAAACCAACCAAAATATTCGTAACTCTATCGAACGTGTAAATTCGGATCGAAATCATCAAATTTCTATCTAACCGGACCGAACGGAATCGAACCGAAATGCCCATGGCGTGATTTCGAGAACTCCTTCCTTTTCTTCGGCTTTAAGGGAAAAGAACAAAATTGAGTCTTAACACTTGAGAGAGTCTACGTATGGTGTTTGAGCTCGCGAAGAACGGAAGAAATCGTTCAATAAGTCAATCGATCGTTTGCTTTAGTTAGAGTAGCTCTTCGATTT
Source organism: Lepidium africanum (assembly GCA_900406405.1). Lineage (NCBI taxonomy): Eukaryota > Viridiplantae > Streptophyta > Magnoliopsida > Brassicales > Brassicaceae > Lepidium > Lepidium africanum. The sequence continues at coordinate 121,016 of OVAX01000101.1, read as the reverse complement.
TTCTTTCGGAGTTATGGAATCGGTTCGTGAATCTGTACCGTCTGCGAACTCGAGGTCGAATTCGAATTCATCGTCTATACCACCGCCTGTGAACTCCGTACCGCCTTTCCTGAGCAAAACGTATGACATGGTTGATGATCCGTCGACCAATGAGGTCGTTTCTTGGAGCAGCGGGAATAACAGCTTTGTCGTCTGGAACGTGCCAGAGTTCTCGAAGGTGCTTTTGCCCAAGTATTTCAAGCACAATAATTTCTCCAGCTTCGTCAGGCAGCTAAATACTTATGTAAGACTCGATCTCTTTTCAATTTCGTTGGATTTATCAGTTTTATGTGGGTGAAATCGTGAAGTTACAAGGGGTTTTAGTCTTAGTTTAGTCTCTTCTTTGCATAAAAAAAGGTTAATCGTTGCTAATTTTAAGGGGTTTATGTTGAATAAAAGTTAATTAGTGAGGCATCAATGTAGATAATTATATACATGCTTTATTGCATTATATCAATAATTGCAGTTTTGGTGACTAGAACTTTATAACTATGTTCTCTCTGGTTAAACTGTATGGCTTAGCATGGTGGTTTAATGACTAGATCCTTTTTCTTTATGAATCCTTGTCAATCTTTCTACTCATCAAAAGATTCCACAGAACATTGCAGGCTCACTTTCACATATGTCTGAAGATTGGTTACCTCAATTCATTTCTACCTTGTAGCTCTAAATCACTATACAGAATGTCTGAACATTAGCTTTGCTTTCGTATATATATGTCCGTCCAGGTACATTTTAATAAACTAACAACTGTTACTTTCCTTATACCATTGTGATATGGTGTTGCGGCCAAACATGGTATGGAGAATTTGTTACCTTCTTAAACTTACATGTTAAGTAGTATATTTTTGTTTTTGTTGAAAAAAAGTAGTATATATATTAATAATTTGGACTCAAGAATGGTTGTTATTCTCGATCTGTGTGTTTGGTTTACCTGTTTTTATGTTTTTGTACAATTACTCTATGTTGCATTGTTTCAGTTCTTTAGTTTGAATTTCGTAGATCTCTACAGTCTCTCTGTATTCTTATGTCCAGGGTTTCAGAAAAGTTGATCCAGATCGATGGGAATTTGCAAATGAAGGATTTTTAAGAGGCCAAAAGCAACTGCTGAAGTGTATTGTTAGGAGAAAACCTTCACATATGCAGCAGAATCACCAACAAACTCAGGTTCAGAACTCATCTGTAGGTGCATGTGTTGAGGTTGGGAAGTTTGGAATAGAAGAAGAAGTGGAAAGACTTAAGCGGGATAAGAATGTTCTTATGCAAGAACTCGTCAGGCTAAGGCAGCAACAACAAGCTACTGAGAACCAACTGCAGAATGTGGGACAGAAAGTTCAGGTGATGGAGCAGAGGCAACAACAAATGATGTCGTTTTTAGCAAAGGCTGTTCAAAGTCCAGGTTTCTTAAACCAGTTAGTGCAACAGAATAATGATGGCAACAGACATATTCCTGGAAGTAACAAAAAGAGGAGACTTCCTGGTGATGAACAGGAGAATTGTGGGGGGCATGGGGCTAATGGTCTTAACCATCAGATTGTTAGATATCAGCCATCGATAAATGAAGCAGCACAAAGCATGCTTCGTCAGTTCTTAAATGTGAGTACCTCATCTCGGTATGAATCTGTTTCAAACAATCCTGACAGTTTCCTCTTGGGTGATGTTCCTAGTTCTGACTCCGTAGACAATGGGAACTCAAATAGAGTTTGTGGAGTAACATTGGCTGAGGTTTCGCCCAACGCAGCTCACTCAGCAACGAATCAAGTACCCGAGGCAAGTTTGGCTCATCATCCTCAAGCCAATCTGGTGCAGCCAGACGTAAGTTCAAGTCTAGCTCAAGGAGTAACACCTGCAGCTTCTTGGAGCCCTGAGTCTGATCTGGTTGGAAGCGAGAGAGGTAGTGGAGAGTGTTTTGATCCAATAATGACTGTTTTAGATGGTCTAGAAGGTGATACATTTTCTCCTGAAGGCGAGGACAAGATGGATGAGTTACTAGATGGAGTCCCTAAGCTGCCAGGAGTCCAGGATCCCTTCTGGGAACAGTTCTTTTCTGATCATAGCCTAGAGATTGGAGATACAGATGAGATTCTATCCCGGTCAGTGGAGAATAGTGACCTGGTAATGGAACAAAAGCCAAACGAATGGACTGGGAATCGAGAACAAATGAGTTATCTTACTGAACAAATGGGACTTCTTTCCTCAGAAACACAGAGGAAATGAAGGTAAGACGTAGGTAAAAGTTAGAAACCTGTTATTTGCATCATGGTTATCATTTGTGTCTTACAGATGTAGATTTACAGGGAAGGTTGTGAAGGGGCATTGAACGAAGGAGGAATATCTCAGACAGAGTCGATAAAATTAGCCTTTTACATTTTGGTTTCGTGATGCACAAAACTTTATAAAAAGAAAATAGTGAAGAACATCGAAGATTTACTACCATGCTTGTAAATAATCTTTTCAATAGTAAAGATTTACTACCATGCTTCGTTTTGTTTTTGTTATATAGTAAAACGTCCCTCGTGTTCAATACAGTACCTGGTACCTACGGTAACTGTGGAAGCCATCTGACAAACTCATGCTTTAAAACATAGGAAACGGTTTTCCAAATGTTTATTGAAAATACGTTTTCACAATTTTCTGCTCACAAAGATCCTTAAGATGGATTAATACATAGAACATTCACATGATGACAAGTTAAGTTCAATTCGATTGAATTGGAAGAGCGATCGAGTATAAAGAATCTGTACAATAGGGTAAATTTCTTTATAGCTTGAATGGGTCTTTGTATAGTTTTCATCGTTATGTCTTCCTTCGATGCTTTGAAGATTGAAGCTTCGAGTTATATGGCTGATGTTCAGACCAAGACAACGATGATGACGATAAGTAGAACAATCCCGAAAATGAGGATAAGAAGGCACGTCTGGAACAAATGAAAACATAAACTTAGTCATAACTGCTAAAATAACAGATCATAGAATCTAAAGATTGGGAAGAGTCTATAGAGTGTACCAGAGATGAATTTGATCTTTGAGTTTTAGCTGCTTTTCTGAGCTGAGCAGTGGCTTGTGCAGTTGCCGCATGTGAGTTATCAATATTGGAGCTGATGTCATCTGCCAATACACATTACAGATTTTCTGAGTTTAAAATGAAAACAGAGAGATTAACAATTTCTACTTGTTGAGGGTTACTTACCGATCATAACTCCTTGATCGTTCACTAACACAGCTAAATCTTTGAAGATTTCATTTACTTCACCAATCTGTTTTTGAATTTCTCGAATTCCTTGATCTCTTTCCTCGATAATCGCTTCATTGAATGTTATCTCGTTATCTAATAACACCACTTCTTGCCTTGAATGAGAATATAAGAAATTCGTTAAACTCATCTCACTACAAAATATGAGAAACACAAAATGCCCAAACAGAGAAGATGGATCTAGTAGGATCCATGGCCATAACCAACTTGAATATTCTATTACCCTTTTTTTAAGCCTATATCAACATTTAAGGCTACAGCTACTGCCAAGTGTAAACTAATACTTTTTGAATACTTAGTAGCATTTCAATAAGAAACTGAAGTTAAGTGAAACATGGTTTAAATTCTCGAGAAAATTGCACGCTTAACTCACACTTGCGTTATGTTTATTTATGCTAAAAAATGATCATCGAATTAACAAGTAACATGCTATTAGATAATCAAAGTACACTCCATACCTTCTTGATTGTAGAAGAAGATTTTGCTGCTGAGAGGCCCTTAAAGATTCTGTATCCAGCTCCTGTGCATTATAGCTGCATAGATTGGCATAACAATGAGGCATGAGTATGTGAGACTCACATTCCACAAACGATCAGTTACAATCTTAAGCTCAAACTTTTCTTAATATTTGAAGCAACTATTCTATATTAATCAAGCTATCATGATCTTCATTTAGGAAACTTGCGAGTTAATAATGTAAGGGAACAACGAGATTCATCTAGAATTCTATTGCTTAACAGGTATGAAACATAACTGGTCGAAGTGCAATCAACTTGGTTACCTGGTAGGTATTTCTTTTATAGCCAGAGGAGTATATGTTATTTCTCTTTCAGCTGCAAGTCTCTGAGCTTTCTGAAACTCTTTGAGAACTGATTGGAAATCTTTTGCCAGCTTAGCATCCGCAATCTTCTTAATTGGCTGCAAGTTAAAAGAGAGAATATAAACATAACCCACAATAATGAATAAGGTTTATAGATAAACAGGTCTATGCATACATCATCTATTAGGTAACCAATCCTCTTAATACAAAATGGTAGGATTCGGACAAAATTATATAAACCAATGTGCAAAGGTATTATCACTAAAAATCGGTTCACTAGTAAATCTCATATCTAACATTTCATTTGCACCGTATCAGATATAAATAAAATTGTAAGAATTTTCGTACACTAGCAGCTCCATCGTGGTCCGCTTCGCTAGCTTCCTTAAGTTTAGCTGAAGTATTTTTCACCAAATCTGTTATCTGTAACCTTGTCTTTTTCCTGCCAACAAAAAATAAAACCTTCATTAGAACGATTCTTAAGGCTCTGCTATCCAGCACAATAGAACTCGAAGAACCATAATTCTCACATCGATCAGCCATCTAAATATGTTCTCCAGTAAGAAAAAAGAATGCAGGAACAGCTTTAAAGCAATTAGACTACTCTATTTCTTAATTAATTCAAAGAAAAATCAAAAACAACTTCGAAAATTGATGATTGAAAAAAAAACCCTAATCAACTCCGAGATTTAGCAAAATGGTAGAAGAGTAGTCTGTAAAAGAAATTGTAACTAACAGCTTATCTCGCAATTCGAAAGTATCCTTAGGCGTTCCAATCGAATTAACGAGGCGGAAAAAGGAATTGACGGCCGTGCTGATCCTGAAAATCCCAGCGGCGACTTCCTGCGACGGATCCCCACGAGACGACGGAATTTGCTTCCTCCCGCCGGTAAAACGATTAGGCGTCTGAAATCGAGAGCCAGCTTCGAGATCTTGGAAACTCATCTTGGGTATCTCTCTCGCTGGAATCTATGAAATCTCTATCTCTTAGAGGAACAAAGACAACGAAGAAGGAAGAGTTAGGTAATAAGTTTTTCCAAATTTAAAGTTGTTATTTTTTATTTTTCTAATTGTATAATCTCATGTGGTTCGCGTGAATATGGTGGTGGTGGAAGGAATTTATTATTATCTACACCTTATTTTGGCGGTGGATCACGTCATTGCAACGGAAGAATCGTGAGCTGTCGTTGTTGCCCGCCACTTTTATTTAAAACTATAGGAAATGAGGTAGTTTTCTATAGAATAATTTGTAGAGTTGGTGTTTTTTTTTTTATTGTTTTGCATTTTAGGTGTTTAACAAATGTTAAATACCTCATGTGTGTGTGATTGACTAAAAAATGTTCAAGAGAAAAGTTTGCGATCTTTTTGCCAAGCTTTGCCGCCTTTAAACTAATCGGCTGGAAGCTCGATCGCTGGTGGCTTTCACGGCACTGGCGGCTCACTAGATCTCACTTGTATAACGTTAGAAGTTGTTTTTTTTCTTCGGTTTGTGACTAGATATGTGAGAAGTGAGATGAAGGTTTTGAAATCGAGTTTCGCCAGCGATATCATCGTCATCGGAGCTCGCGGTAGTCCGATTTGCCTTCACTTTATCAATGGTGGCATGAATCTAGGTGTCACGAACGGTGCGGAGCTTCTCGGAATCTCTATCTTCGATGAGTGTATTTGGGTCTTGTGTTGATCTTCAGGATGGTTTTACATTGGCTTCTAGAGCTCTTCCTACTGGTGTGTTATCTCTGGTGGGTTAGTGATCTTTTCAAGGCCCCTTCTCCTTCGTTGATCTCAGACTCGTTTTATGCCTTTAGTTTTGGTTATCCCACCGGAATTTGATGTCTCGGTCTGAGATGAAGACGTGAACTGTGTGTGGTTTGGTCATAGATAAGGTGTCACCGGTGTTGCTTTCAACGGAGCCTCTGAGTTTTTTCTCGGTTCTGAAGCTTTGGTTCCAACTCCAGGAAGATCGGCATGGTGGTGAAGGATGAGCTAGCCGTAGACGAGGGGTTTTCTAACCAGCCTCGATGGAGCTATGTCCTCTCTCGACTGGATCTCGACAATAAAGGGACCAAGATCATGCTGGAGTAGCTATGGTCGAGTGGTTTGATGGTGGTGTTATCCTTCTCCGATGAACCAAAAGCACTGGTTTGCTCGAACTCTTTTACGTATGTGACCTCAATTAATTTTGGTGTGGATCATAATCTCTGTTAAGGATTAGTTTTTGGCTTAGGCTCTACTTAATTGGTTAGTGTGATTAAGTATTATGCCTCATAGTTTTCTTCTTGGCCTTAGAAATACTTGTCTATGGTTAGATGGAGCTTTAGTTCTTCTGGGAGTAGTCTTTCCCCTTCTTTATGTGGTACTTCTAGGTTTTTTTTTCGATTGATATGAGTGTTGCAGTCATTGTCTCTTTCCAATTGAGCATGCTCTTTGTAGCAAGTTTAGCGGGGAATCTCTCGACATTGACCATCTTAGGAGTGAGAATCATCATTTGCAGAGAAAGCCAGTCGGTGTTGTCATGTCATCGCCCTTAAGTCCCGAGAAGTTTGTATGGGAATATCTTAGGTCGTATAAAAGACTTGATTCACTATTTTTATTTAGTTGTATCTTAGGATTGATATCTTCTATTCCTCTTTGTTTTGTAGGAATCAATGCATCTTTTGTTTTTCGATGTGGTCTATTGTAATTCTCAAAGCTTTGTAATCTTTTTTCCATTATCAATCAAATGAAACTTAGTGAAAAAAAATGTTAAATACCAAAATTACCATTATTGAAAAAAATCATTAATGTAATTCATATAGAATTACTAGAATTATGAACAGTATTAAATTCAAAAACTAGAAATAACTGAAACTAATAAAAACTCTAAATTCAATTATATAGAAAAAGAGCAACACATTGTTTTTTTTCTCCATATGTCGTTATCAACCGTTATGTTATATCATCTTCTTCATTATATCACCATTTTGTTTTAACCTCACCAAAAACTTTTACCAAATTCTTAAGTCTAGAGCAAATCAAACACACATGAAAAATTTAGTAAAATAAAATAACTTTCCTTGCATCACGTCTTGGTAAGGTTAGCTTCATAAGGATACCTTAACTCTGTTATGACCATACTTAATTACTTTCTTTAACAGTTTTAGTGATTTGTTTATAGCAAAAGAAAAAGCTGTATTTTCCAGAAAAGTAAAGAGACCATCCAAATGAAATTGCAGAAATTGCAGACATAATGAAACAAAGCTATGTGAAATTGCAGAAACTGCAGACATAATGAAATTGCAGACTTAGTGAAACAAAGTTTGCAGATTATATAGGAAGCTTGCAAGTAACTCTGTTGTGATTACTCTCGCTACACCTTAAACACTTATGCACTTTAGTCTTCCTTCTTACCTATATTTCATCATAAATATGTTTTAGAACTCAATAATCTAACAGCCAATTGAATAACAAAGTCTTAACTGAGATTTTACCTTAAATTCACCTTGAGATAATATACATTTCTTAGGTGGTCTTCCTGAAGGTCTTCTTGTTTTCGGCGGCAATAACGTCTTTTCTTTTAACGTCTCTAGATGTTGAGGATCACGAATGAGTAACATCACTCCTTCATAAGTAGCTGCCCATCTATTCTTTTTGTAGAGGTCATCAACAAATGAACAACATTTTAAACCATTCTTTCCTATTGCAGCAGTAGCATTACAACATGGAACTGTTAGCTTGTCGAAAACCTGACATGTACAACTCATGTTCTGCAGGTCAACATGGTATTTGCCTCCTTATTTCTCTATAACCTCAAAATTCCAATTGGAAGCTAGAAACACTGATAATCCTGCTGAATTTTCAAGACTTTTAATAAGCAATTTGTCTACTTCAGGTGGTAAATCTCCATTCAAAGATGCAACTTTTGTCCGACGTGAATGAAACCAATGAGAAAGCATTTTTCATATGAACTCTAGTAGAGCAACTATAGGAGAATCTCTTGCGAGAGTGAGGGCATTGTTAACAGATTCTGCTACACTACTACTCATTAGATTGTAACGCATCCCTGGAAAATATAACCTTGTCCAATGTTTCACTCCAATATTTTCCAAATATTTCCAGCATTCTTCATTCTTGACTTTTATTTCTTCGTATATTTTTCTAAACGAAGAAACTCGAAATGTTTCACCAGCTCGTGTAACCATATTGACAAGACATTTACCTTTGAAGTTTGAAGATATATTTCTTCCAAGGTGAACAAGGCAAGCTCCATGATGAGACAATGGATAGTGTGATGCGATTGTTGTATATATAAATGATTGTCTATCAATAACAAATACTAGGTTGTTTCCATCATTTATAATTTCCTTCAGCTTTTCAAGAAACCAACTCCATGACACATCGTTTTCACTATCTATAACAGCAAATGCTATCGGAAAAATTTGAAAGTTAGCATCTTGTCCACTTGCGCTTAGCAAACAACTTTTATATTTTCCATGAAGATGTGTCCCATCCATAACAATTACCTTTCTTAAGTTCTCCACACCCATTATTGATGCACCAAGAGACATGAACACATATTTGAACCTATCTACTCCACTTGTATCAACCTTCTTCTTTAGGTGAAAAATTGTTCCAGGGTTTGAATGCTTTAAGACATGAAGATACAAAGCCAGCATGATATAAGATTTCTCTTCAGTTCTTTATGCTTATGAAATTGCTCATTCTCTAGCCTTCTAACACTTCCAGTAAGAAAACACTAACATTAACCATTTCAGGTAAGTCTCTTTGCTATAGGACCATTAGTTATATTGCCATACTTTGACCTTAACAATGCAGCCACAACTTTCGAAGTTGCATGCTTTGTAAATTGATCTCTTGACTCAATGCTACAAACATGTTTCAGATTTGCTTTTTTGACCTCATATTTTTCTGACTTCCCAAATTGATGAGCATATACACGCCAATCACACTTCCGATCAACGCATTGCATTACCGTGTAGTCTTTAGCAAATCTAGTTATCTTGAACCTAAATACATGTTTAATGGTGTAAATTGACATGATAATTTTAAATTCCTCATTGTTGTTGAATAATCGACCTACATATACCTCATCATCTTCAATACTAAGATCAAAGTTATCAACACAAAATATATGATTTGCCATGCTATTAAACATAGGTTCCACATCATCAAACCCATATATATCTGCAACACTAATTTCCCTTGTACACTTTTCAAGATTTTTTGCCACTTCCTTTGCCCTTCTTTCATCTATCTGTTGACCCCAATTTGTGTCACTTTCATGATCAGGAGGAGGCTCATCATGATCTATATTTATTAGCTCATGCCAATAATCATAGACGTCATCATCTCCACTTGCTTTGTTTATCGTACCTAAATTTTTAGTTATGCCTTTGTACACTTCGCCATGTGAACGTCCATGCGTAGTGGTTGGCATACCCACAATACAAGTCTCAGTTGCAAACAAATTCACTTACCCATCTACCTTTTGAATAGATCAAAAATTTTCAAAACCTTGATCATCTGATATTGTCGTTGGATTTTGTGTTATATCTGATAACTCACCCAATACATCATGACCACCCATGTATGTGATTTCAATCGACATCCCCATCCCATCAACATTGTATTTTTTAATTAACATGACTTCTAGTTCACGAAATCCAGTTATTGCACTGCAATCAATACTTCTCCCCATCTTTAACTTATCAATATTGAAATCCCAAGTTCCATTGATAGAACAAATCCATGTTCCCGCCATTCCAATATTGTTTTGAGCGATACCTAATACATGATAGAAAAGTCAAATTTATGGAATTTTCATGATCCAAGTAAACAAATATTGTTTAAATTACCTAATTACTTATATAGTTCTTACCTCATGAGCCCTTCGTGCTCTGTCATCTCCCACCATCATCATTTACTATTCGTTTCTTGTACGTCTTTTGTGATTCTCTTTATTTATATATATATATATATATATATATATATTCCAAATCATAAACAACACATACAAGTAAGAAATCTTGTCTTTAATTTTATGAAATATTACTTTTTTTTAGGAATCCACCAAATATAATTACAATTTTCTAAATATTTCCATACTATAATAAAGGGTGAAAATGTCCACTCCTACTTTGTTAAATAAACAAACTACCTAAACACCATAAGAAAAATGAAAACTACCCTACCACTAATTAACTTTTAAAAATTACCTACTTTACTAAAATTCTTTTAAAACTATTAAAATATCGGTTCATTTTAACCGAACCCATTTCCTTCTTCTTTTCCTACCGAACAAGAACAGTTTCTATTTTTTTGCCATCTAAAATTTTATGATGGACGATCTATTTCTCCCCGATAGTTTCAAAAGTCTCTATATGTACCCAAATCTTTGCCTAGTTAAATTTTTCTACGATAAGTTTTGAAAATCTAATTCCACCTCTCAAACTATTGAACATTTAATTTTGCCAATGGAATAAACCCAGTTGAAATCGATGGAACCGATACCAAATCTGTTCACGCGTTAAAATAAACCAAACTAGGATTTGTTGCCTCAAACTAACCCGACCTGTTTGAAAGACCTAATCATTATTCGCTTCTTCTTTAGTTAACCATTTAAAAACCTAATTCACGATTTCATTAACATAGGGTCGAGATTTGTTGGGATTTCTTCTGGGTTTGTAATCAGAATTAGCAGGAGGTGAAGAAAATGAGCAATCTATCAAGACAATCTTCTGGTCATTCGAATTCTAGGCTTAGGGGATGAAACATCAACGGGATTCCGCCAAAGTGCTGGTGTGGCTCCGTCTTTGTGTTGAAGACGTTGAAGTCAGAGTTAAACCCAGGTCAACGGTATTTTCGTTGTTACTTGGCGTATGCTAATAAGGTATTTCTATAACAATTGATGTGTATTGAAGTGTACATTTTTGTGTAGTGACTCTTGAAGCTTCTGTTGTAGCTTGCCATTGAAGAGCACTTATTCAAGTCGATGGATGATGCAGTTCTCAATGAAATTGAGACAATGAGCAATTCAATTGAGAAGATTAAAAAGCATTTGATTGAATTAGAAAGCAACTGTCTTGAGAATCTAAAGAAAGAACTTGAACAGAGTTAATTGAAGATGGAGATTAGGTTAGCTGACAGGATTGAAAGCATTGTTATGGAATCTAAATGGAAAATGAAGAATCGGATTATTGCATCCTTAGTATTAGGTGTAATTTCCATTGTAGGGATCATAAAACTGTGAGAGTGTAGTCAATTTGTAATGCTTTTGGTTGCATCCTTAGAATGCTTCTGTTATGCTTTTGTAATGATTGAATTGGGAGTTTTTAATGCTTTTTGGCTGTAATGACAATGGTTATAGTGCTTTTGTTATTTTAATGTTATTGTTGTAATGGGTTTTTTCTAATCACAATGGTTGGAATGAGTCAATTACGTGTTAATCCATGTGCAAGTATGTATTGGATTCTTGCTAATTTGAAAAATCGATACATTGAAAGCAACATCACATGTGTTAGTGGAAAATAAAGTAAGAGACATGTGAATATAATCAATAGATAAGGACAACCTCCACTGGTTTTATAAAATGTTAACAATTGCTTAAAGCGTTACAAAAACCAGAGAACTAGATCCACAATTTTAGCCATGATTTCCAAAACAACAAAAACAAAAGGTTTATGTTCCATAACATACTGCTGCAAAGCTCTCCAAAAGATAACAAAACAAGGAGCTTGAATTAGCATTTCTGCCGTGATTTCAAAAACAACAAAAACAAAAGGTGATAGCTTCACTGCATAGTCAATTCTCTCGAGTTAGAATTCCTTGTGAAGACTCGACGTGAAGACCTTGCTGCTGCTGAGATGTGACAGCTTCACTTTGCCGAGATGTGGCAGATCCACTTTATGGCTGAGATGTGGCAGCTCCACTTGGTTCAAGAGAAGACTCTCCTTGTACATCCTAGACAAGAACAGTTTGTTAGTAAAGCAAAGCAACATGTAGATCTAGATCTTAAAATAAAGGTAAAGCAACACGTACCTTTGCTCGATTACCCTTGTGAAACCTAACATTATGGTTAGGTGCTCCACAAAGCCCATAATGCATAACTCTTTTCTTGGTTGGATATGCTTTCTTTGTTGGACTTTTACTCTCACCTTTCTTTCTTTTCTCTACTTTGATCCTCTTTTTCCTTCTAGGTTGTGCAGGTGCACCTGGTTTGTGAAGTGTCCTTCGAAAATCACAGGCCAGTACTTAGCTCCTCTTAATGGTGTGATGTAGTTGGCGTATATCTGCCTCCACCGTGTAGTCTTGAACCAGTGAGCAACGTAGTTTGCTACCTCAATTTTTCGTGCCATAATGACAGTATAAGAAAGCTGGCAAGGTATACATGTAATCTCTCAACGATTGCAAGTGTATATCTGTCCTTCAATATATACCCTGTAAGAACAATTACCATCTACAACCTGCCACATTGAATGAGTAGATCTGTACACTCTACAATCCGCACCTAAGCCATGTGTCCTTGTTAAGTATTCTTCAACATATGGAGTATAACTCCCTTTGTGATTCGTAGCAACCATCAACCTCTTCATGATCCTCACCATAGCTTGCCTAGCAATAATCTCTAGCAGTGGCACCAGTGGCTTTTCTCATGCCTTAACAACTATGTTGTTGAATGACTCCACATAGTTGTTCTCCACGTCTTCACAGCACGGTCCGATCCAATAAAATGCACAACACTAAGTCTCTGGATTCTCAGTAAGCACGTCTTCATACACATCATGATAATATGCCATCAGGTGCTTCAGATTTTCTCTGTACTCAACATCATTATAACTACATGCTAGATTCCAGATGAATGGTTTCATATGTGTTTTCTTTCCATGCCCCTTTTTCTTGATATTTGCATATATGTTTCAGACACAGTGTCTATGCTCTATCCTTGGCAGCACGGAGTCCACAACATTGATTAGACATTGCAAAACAACAACCACAATAACAACTTATTACACTGAAGTATCACACAAAACAAAAACTACAATCATGTAATATATATCTAAATTACCTTTTGACGGTCAGAAACAATGATGTAACCATCACCGTCAACCAACATCAAGTCTTGTTTGATTAACTGCATAAACCATGTCTAGTTCAATTTGTTTTCAACTGGAATTACCACCCAATCCAGTGGGTAGATTGCATTATTTTCATCTCCACCTCTTACAATTTAAAGCCGACCTTTAAATTTTCCCTTTAGAAAGCAAGCATCAACACCTATAAGAGGTCTACAAGTTTGTCTCCATGATGGTTTATGAACCTCAAAACAAACATAAAATATGGAAAACACATCAAAACCTTCACCATTTAGCTTCGACTCAATAACACAAGTAGAGTTCATATTAGACTCTAAGATTTCAGCTCTGTAGTCTTTTAATCTCCTATTCCTAGCCGCTTGACACCGCGGCCTAGTCACATCGATTTTCCATTTTTGAAACACTAACTATTTCTTCTTTTTTTTTTTGTGGCATAAAGTACTCCGGTTCGATTCTAATCTTGTCTACAAACATCTCTATTAGCACATGCACCTTCAACAATTCACACTGACCATTCTCATAACAACTATGCTTAAATTTGAAGTTCGTAACTACCCATCTCTCAGATTGTAGTCTAGCTGACGTATAAATTCTCTAACTGCATTCGACTCTTACACATTCAAAAGTGAGCTTGTTTTTATTATACCGAGTTTGTTTGATGTTCCTATAGTCCCTCAGAGCATGATCCAACACAGTTTCTTTGAAAGCTCTAGCCGAGAAGAATAATTGTCCTTCGAACAATTTGCCATCGCCTCTTGACATTTTGTTCTTGTTCTACTTGCGTCTGTATCTGTGTTCAACTATGTCTTCATCTTTGTATTCAGCTCCATCTTCATCTATGGCTTCATCTCTGTCTTCATCTTCAATGTCTTCACTAAGCATGTCATCATCTTCACTGTCTTCACTATCTTCGCTCTCACTCTCAGGGACATCGTTGTATTGGATTAGAGGCTCTCTGCTCTATTTCTCGACATTGTCTTCCACATCGAAGTTGTACTTCTCTTGAATCTCATTCACCAAATCTTGGGTACTCCGATATCCACCTTCATCGCGCGAGAATCTTTCGGGTTTGACTACATCCTCTACTTCCATAGCCAAAATACGATCTTACAGCAAAGAATTTCTCCAAGTTCAAGCTTCTTCGTTTGATTCTTCAATCCAGGGTTTCTTCAATTCTCCCCTTTTTCAATTTCGCGATTTTACAGAGTAGATTTATTTTGGGTTAATTGTAACTGAGTTAAGTTAGGATTAAACAGGTTTGTAATTGGGTTACAGATTGGGAAATTACGGTGTAATCTCATTCAACGCTAAAATTAAAGCTAACCAATAGTTTGAAAGGTGGAATTAGATTTTCAAAAATTATCGTAGGGGAAAATTTAACTAGGAAATCTGGGTACATATAGAGGGAAATAGATCGTCGACCCTTATTTATTAAACTTGTATAAGTACAAGAAAATAGATCAATTACAACAAAAGATTACATATAATCTTAAACATAGTGCTAGAAAAGAAGATAAGCTTTAGAGACGTGTCTAATGGTATTGATGAGTAAGAGATACGTGTTATTCCTCCAACTTTTGTCGCGTAAGAGCTTAATTATGATGAATTGAACATTGTCGAAGAATTTATCTTAACAGTAAAACTTTTTGCTCATCAGTGATAACTAAAACAAGTATATATGACATTTCATCATTTAATTCATCCCAATCGGTTGCTAGAAATTCTGACAATTGGAGTAAAAAGAGATTCGTTAAACTGAAGAATCCACAACTAATTGTCTAAATTATCAAAGCTCTAAATATTAGGAAACGACAACAAAAAGGAAATGAATATAAGTCTACAGGAAGAAGCTATAATCAACAATCAGAGGCCCAAACAAAACTATGACTCATTTTGATTTTGAAATACATATGAAACCGACAAAACAAAAATAGAATCTCTTGCTCTCAGAAGACAAAGCGACCACTAGCGTCGAATGATACTGGATCTGATTTTTGATTAAGCCATGCAAACAAAAGATTGATGTCGGAGAAAAAAACTTGTAGCAAAAACTTGTCAAAAAGTCGAGAGAGAATTCTCTTACAAGAAAGCTATGTCACAAATGTACAAGGAAAGAGAGAAGATGTGTGTCATCAACCCCCTTCTAAAGAAATCCCACAACTATTTCTGAGTCAACCTCAAGATCCGGCTATGACACCCATTGGACCAAAACCTTGTAAAAGCCATTATACATTCCCCCAATTATGCTAATGGGTGAAGTAAATTCTAATATTAAATGCAAAACCACACATCCACCCACCATCACTCCCACGAAGAACACCTCTTGCAGGGGCAACACCCGAATTACCTTTGGAGGCTCCGTCTATGTTTAATTCGACCTAGTCTCCCGAAGGAAGAATCCAACGTATCATCCTCTCAACCTGAGAATTATACATTTTACTTTCATTATGTCAAGAATTAGCTTCCCATATTTCCTTAGCTAAGCTTTCAAGAACTTAACTCGATCTCGCCAATTACCTTTATTCCTGAAAACATTCATACATCTCCACTTCCACGCCCACCACATGCCCATAGCTAACACAGTGGACCAAGGGCCAAACACAGTCATCTTGTTATCACATAAGTTATCGAACAACCATTCAACTAAGGTAAGTCAATAAAAATGGTTCCTTGCCTGAGAAGGAACTAAGTGCTCCTAAGACTTCAAGCATCGTGAGCCATTCATACAGGATATGGATGATAGCTTCATCCCCAGCTTTACACATGTGCACATACTTGAGTTACATAGATGTCGGTGATAACGCTCAGAGTTAATCATGAAAGCTTGATGAATATATAGTCATAGGAATACTCTTATACGTTCTGAATACTCCATACCCTTGAGAACAACTTCTCCATGCTCAAAAGAGGAATTTCATTATGAGTAATCAAGTCATATCCTGATTAACAATAAATTTTTCATTAAGGTTTCTAAACCAAGAAATCTGATCCGTTTTCCTAGAGAAAGAGTCAACAATGTAAGCGCCTAATCGTAACATAGTCGAATTTGGAAGATATTGTAAGAGAACATCACGCCTTCAGCCATGACCATTCTCCCACATGTTATGAATCATACCTTCGAATTCCAAACATCCGATAACACAAAGAGAGACACAAGACAACAACTCCCGGTCTAACCATCGGTTCATCCAATATCGGGTATGATCACCATTCCCTACTATCAAACTTAGATTGGGGAGGATTACATTAATCAAACCTTGAACCACACTATGCCAAAGCATAAAGAAATTTTCGTGTATAGAAGACCAAGTAGAATCATGGATCTCTTTGATATTATACTTACTGCGAAGTATACGTGCCCAGCAGCTACTCAAATCTTGAACTAATCTCCACCCAACTTTGGCAATCAAGGTTAAATTCATCGCTTTAGCCGATCGAATTCCCAGCCCTCCCTCACTCTTCTTACGACACACATTTTTCCCAAAACAAGGTGTTGTTTTCTCTTCTCCGGTATATTTCCCCATAGAAAAAAAAATATATCTTCTCTAGTTCCTTCAGAGCAGACGAATGCAAAAAAATTATACTCATCGAGTGCACCGAAAGTGAAGCTAAGACTGATTTTGTCAACATTAACCTTCCGACAAAACTTAAAGAAATTTGTTTCCAGCCTGCCAATAAGAAACTTACTCTTTCAAAGATATATCTAAATATATCCTTATTTATTTGTTTTTACAAAATAGTCATTCTCAAGTACTTACCAAAATCTTTAATAGAATTAATTCCACTCTCATCACTAATTTTCTTCTCTAAGCCACGTCCCACATCATAGAAGAAGTAAAATTTTGACTTGGAAATTTTAACTCTTTGACCTAAAGCAGAACAAAACTCCTCAAAAACACTCTGTATCACACATATTTGAGAGATAGATGCTTCGACAAAAGAATCAGGTCATTAGCGAAACACACATGGGACAACTTAGCTCCACCTAGTGACAATCCAATAGGCCTCCACTTGGAAGAAGCTACCGCAAGATCAATTCAGTGACACAACCTTTCAAGGCAAAAATCAAAGAGATATGGAGACAAAAGATCTCCCTCTCAAAGACCCTGAGATGGTTTAAAGGGATTAGTCTTCTCACCATTCCATAAAATTGTCATCGTTGGATAAGAAACTCACTAAAATCAAATTCACCCATTCCGTCAATAAACCAACAACAACAAGAGTATCTTCGAGAAAATCCCAACGGATTCCATCGTAAACTTTCTCCAAATTTGACTTAAGAAGCATACACTCCTTCTTCCCCTTTTTTCCGCACCGAATGGAATGCTTCTTGGACAATGACAATATTATCTGTACTTAAGCACCCTGGGATAAAGTTGGATGGTGCCGGTCCAATCAGCTTTGGCATAAGTGACTTTAAATGTAGAACCATCATCTTTGTAATGATCTTGAAAAGAACATTACACAAGCATATCGGTCTGAATGAAGTCAAAAATTCAGGTTTAAGCACCTTTGGTATCAGAACAATAAGAGCATCATTCGCTCCACTAGGTAAAAAACCTGAAGCTAAGAAATCGAAATTGAATTTAATCACCGAGTCACCAACAACCTCCCAATAGTCTTTTTAAAAAATTGGCTGATAACCGTCTCGACATGGAACCTAAAATCATCCCATACTTTTCACCACATGCTAAACCCCCATCGCATCAAAAGACTTTTCTAGACTCACTTTATCCTCACGAGATAATGGTTCATAACCCTTTCACGGGAACTTTAAAATTTCATAAATCGAATCCTCTAGAGAGTAAAGTTATTGAGAAAATGACACATACTCTCTAATTCACCACGATCCGTGACCCATCAACCTTCATTATTCAACAACATCTCAATCATATTCCTCTTCCTCTGAATAATTGTCGATGTATGAAAAAAGTTGTGTTACGATCCCCTATTGTAATCCAATTCTCGTGAGATTTCTAAAACCAGAAAGTTTTATTCTGCTCAAGAGCTTCATCTTACCATTTAATTAAGTCTTCTTCCTTTCTTAACAAGTCATTAGAGGGGTCTGAATCTAATAATTGTTGAACCTTAGTGATTTCTCGAAGATGAGCTTCCTTACGGCGATGGACATCACCAAAAACTTCACAATTCCATTTTTGTAATTTAACTCGCACTTTCATTAAAGTTTGTTGTGTAGACACATAATCCTTCGAGAGTTACTCATCAGCTCCTTAAATCTCGAGTGTTTAAGCCAAGCAGCCTCAAACTGAAATGGTCTTTTGCTCGAATCCATCCTTGATTCCGGATAATGTTGGACGTAAATAGGAGTGTGGTTTGAAGCTAAGAACGGTAAATGTCTTATTATAGCCTCCTGCCACTTAAGGTGAGCTCGAGCACAACAAAATACTTTATCCAGCCGCTTTGCCACAAAAGTACATTCCTCTCGTCTTCTCCTCCACATAAATGTGTTACCATGAAATCCTATATCGATAAGAGAAAAACTACTTATCAAATTGCCAAATGAAACTGAGTCCGGAGATAATTATCCATTCCCTCCATCGCGCTCATTAAGACGCCTAATAGACTTAAAATGACCTCTTATAATCAACGAATCATCATAGCCAATTTATTCCAAAGCAAAATCCGCCGAGCAACACTCGGGGTTGTATAAACAACAATCATATGAAAAACTTCCGAATCATTTTTTACCACTACATGTATAACCTGATATGTAGTCTTCAAAACACAAAACATCACCAATACCATTCCTCCAAAACAAACAAATGCCACCACTTTGTCCCACTGCATCCACCCTAACCGAATTCTCAACCCCTAAACTCTGAAAAATCATCTTTGCAGTAGCACCACCAGAATGCGTCTCAAAGAGGGTCAAAAATTTCTTAAGAATATATCTTATAAATCGTCGAAAAGTGGGTTTATTTGCCCCCCAACAATTCCAAAAAAATGCATTTAATCATAGATAAAATCAAAACCATAAAATGAGTCACTGAAACCAAATATTATGCTCAAACACCAGTGTTGTCTCCCTCTAGCACAACCTCCTGCATAGGCAATTTAACGACGAGGCCCTTGTTATTCCTATATGTGTTAGATAGCACGATTTGGTTATCCTTGGAAGTTTTAAGATCCGTACCCATATGGGGTCCCGGTTCAATAGTTATGGGTACAATTGGTACACCAACCCGACTATCAACAACAGAGTCTACACGAAGACGTTTCCTAACTCCAAGAGCTTTAAATCTCCACTCTTATGTCCAAAAAGAAAACCCCTAGGTGCGTTAAATTGGTTTCCTCGTGGTTTAAAACTCTGCTTAAATTGTCTATGATTATCAACTAGTTAAGAGTTTCCAAACTTCCGGTCACTAGCTACAACAAAAGTCCCAACCCCATGCTCAGAAGCCACCTTCGCTGAAACCACAATGGAAACATCTTAAGAACTTAAACAACCAACAAGAGATATTGGTCGGAGCTCTATTCTCCTTATCATCATTCGAACCAGCAACATATGGTACATGTGCTAATACCAACACATCCTGGTTTTGCAAGGTAACAAATGAATTAGATAACAATATATTCTTAAACGCGATCGTCAAAGGGATATCTCGAGAAGGAGCACGAGCTGCACCACCACGATTCTTAACCACCGGAGCACTCAGATTACCAGAACCTGTTTTCTTCCCAGACCGATGAACTAACGTAAATTCATCATCTGAACCTGCATGTATCGGAACTTGGGTTAACATCCTCGCACCTAAAGAATTAACAACATCAGAACTAACACGAGTTGGCCCAACCTGACTTTAAACATTATGGATTTCTCCAGTAATCCATTCAGCTAACACTGAACCCACCTTCGAACAACCCTTAGCTACATGGCCATATATCCCACAACGAGAACAAATATTAGTCAACCCCTCATACTCATCAAAGTACCTATCCTCATTAACCGTAATTGTACCCTTCAGCGACTTACTTAAATCAACCTCCACACAAACCCTAACAAATCGAGCTCTTTCAAAATTCATTTTCGTAAGGTCTACTCGTACATGTTTCCCAACACCACGACCAATATTCATGATAATAGCACGATGATACATATCCATTGGGATATCCAACAACCTAACCCACACTGGAATCGTGTGGATATCATCACAATGTGGATCAAACCCTGGCTCCCAATTATGCACCATTAAATGGCTTCAAAAAAACTCTCCATGGTCCTCCCATCAACGCCAAAAGATATTCCTCATCAATATCAAATCGATCACAAAGAAGTTCCTAAGAAAATCAATGACGTGCATCGCACCTTTCGGCTTCCATAATTCCTTTAACTTCCTGGGTAAGGCAGCCATCGTGACACTCCTCCCTAACACTTTCACAACGATACATTGTTTCCAAAGACCATACTTGAGATCCATAACTTCATTCGAGATCATAATTATAGCTTTTCTATCTGTACCATCCAAAAAATCTACCGTAACCCGCAAATCCACGAACTCATCATCCATAAGCATGTAAGGCGAGGGCATCCCTCCCATTCTTGCACTCATCACCTTCATTGCCCACGAGATCAGCTTGTTCGTAGGATCCCCAGACGAAGGATCATTTGCTACATCATCAATCAAATCATCCTTCTCTCCCATCTCAAAAAATCTAAAATTGCCAATTTTTTTTATAATTATATCTATATAGTTTTGTGTTTTAAAATGTAATAGAGGTAAAACGGTAATATAATCCCAAAAAAATTAAAATTTGGACTATTGTAGTCAATTAGATGTGACAATAGATTAATTTAGTAATTCACATTTTTATATTTGTATTATAAAAACTTTTTTATATTTTAAATTTAATTATAAATTTTAAATTACAAAATAATTTTTAAATTTGTATCACGTGCACTGGAAATAGAATCTAGTGTAGTATAAAGTACGAACTAATCAACCTTCATATCTGTTAAAAGTAACCAACCATTTTATAAGATCAGACAAAAAAAATAAACCATTTTATAAGATAAATAAATGATCGATTGTTAATAGGTCTCGACATTTGGGTATTCGGGTATGAAATTTTTATATCCATTGAGGAATCGCATATATTTTGGTTTGGGTTAAGATCGGTTCTGTTCGATTCCGGGGTAGTTCGGATCCATATTTTTGTACTCATTTAGGAACCAAATATATTTCGGTTCGGTTTTTTGGTACCGGGTCTTATTCGGGTCGAGTATAAATATTAGACAAATTTTTACGATTCTACTTTATATTTGAATATTTTATATCCAAAACATAGTATTTACTTGAAAAATACTCAAATACCCGGAAAAATACCTAAATATTGTAAATATTTTTAAAAAATTACTCTAAACTCTCATATATATTTACATGTTTCCGGGTACTCATTCAGGTATCGATTCGGTACCCGATACCTGTAAGTATAGATAAAAGGAATCCAATAGATATTTTTTTTATTCTGGGTACTAATCTATACCTGTTATTTCAGATCAGTTTCTATCGGGAATTTTGCCAAGGCTTTGATATTTTAAGGTGTTTTTTAAAATGAAACTGAAATAATCGAATAATTGAAGTGAATTTTTTGACAGCAGTGAAAATATAATTTGTTGGAAACAATTAGAGGCGTAACGCAAACCCACACGTTGAGTGTGCCGTGTCATAAAAAGCAAATACACTCTTCCTTTTCTCTCTCCATCTCTATAACATCAATCTCGAAGTACGTTTGGATTTTAGGCCCAATTTCTAAATTTGCGTGAGAAAGCAATTACACATCTCTCCGCGACTACGAAGATCAAAAATCAATGGCGGTATGTTCCACATTTCCTTATCGGCCAGATTTTGTTGTGATCCAATTTGTTTCTCCGGAATATATTTGACGATCGGAATGATTGGTTATTGATTTGATATGTTCCTCGCAATAATGGATTACCGGTGGTTTGATTGTTGCACTTGCCGATATATATCTCATATGCTTTTGGACGAGTTTAATTGTTGTCTTTTGTTCTAATTCATCGTTAATTTCTGGATTCGTTTTGATTTTGTGCCTCGGTATGATCTGTATATGCAACTCTAGATTTGTTGCAGAAATTGGTTTTCGTTTATTGTCATACATCACGATTATGTGATAGGTAATTAATTGGCTATTTTCTCCAGCCATGTTCCTATTCGATTAGTTTTGTAATTGTGAGCCTAAGCGCGGAATGGTAAAACGTGTTCACAAGGGTTGAATACAGACGAAAAATGAACAAATCATGTGTTATCTGATGATTTGGTTCTCTTTGATTCGGCTGTTCGATCTATAATTTTTCATTCATGGACGAACGAGATGCTGTCTATGAACCACTTACATATTCTTCTGAATTATATGTGTAATCGTGTGGGGAATTTGGTTTTGGCCACAGTAGTGAGAGATGAGGATGGAATAATATTAGGTGAAGCAGCTAAGCATCATTCTATTTGTAATTTCAATTACTTCGGTTTAGAAGCACATTATTTGATTTAGAATGATTAATTACCCCTGGGCCATGTTTCATATCTGAATCATTATGATTTTGTATCATTTTATGGAATTCCTGGATTCTTTGAGCTGACTTAATTGAAGAGGCGAGCTTTTCTTAGTATGAAATGGGAGATATTAGGATTTAAAAGTAGTACAGCAAAAAGTTCCTACAAACACCTATTTTGTTGTTTTCATTAATGATTTTGTCCCTTTATTTGTGTGATGATAACAGGTAAGGTCAGTAAAAGTTGGCAATCTCTCTTCAGGAGCAACAGAACATGATATAAAAGAGTTCTTCTCTTTTTCTGGTGAAGTTGAAAGCATTGACATCCAAAGGTTAGTGACTGCCAATAAATTTATGATTGTTGTTTCCGTTTTTTGTTTGATGATTAAATCATAATCGTAAAACTAAAAGGTATTCTGATCACTGAACTCCCAAATTATTTGAAAGGATTGGATCTGATTCTCAGAAGTTTAATTATAATTCTTTTAATCGTATTGACTCTGAGCTTTTATTTTTGCTCTCATGTTCTAAGTAGCAGTAGCGAGCATAGTGCTTATGTCACATTCAAAGATCCTCAAGGAGCAGAAACTGCTGTTCTCTTATCAGTGGGTTCACTTCTATTCCCTAAAACATTTTTCTTCTTATCTTACTATTGGTGTAGCATTCAACTACCACATATATGTGATAACCAATCCATGCCTTTCTATTCAGCATGTAAAAACCTCACTTCGTCCTGCAACTTGTTCTATGTGTGTGTCAGAGAACTACAAGTGAAATTATTTTGCTTATAACCAAAGATTGAGATAATTTTTAAATCGCATTCATACTAACAAGGAATCTTTTCTCAGGGGGCAAGTATTGCCGATCAATCAGTCACCATTGAGATGGCTCCCAACTACAGTCCACCAGCAGCCCCTCATACTGTAATGTCTTCAATCTTGACCGTATCTATTAATACATATGTATATTATATTTTTGAATTGGATAATTTAATTAGAACTGATCATTTGTAATAGTTTGCAAAAACGTATGCCTCTCAAACTCGTGATTAGTAGATGTACTGAACAAGTTGTTGTTTAGTTAAATGTATTCATCTAAACAATCTCAGTAACAATATAGCTATAGCAGTCTTTGAGAGGTTCTAATTTATATTAATGTCCTCAGGAAACACATAGCAGCGGCGGAGGTGCTGCAGAATCTGTTGTCCAGAAGGCAGAGGATGTTGTGAGCAGCATGCTAGCAAAGGGTTTCATTCTTGGAAAAGATGCAGTTGGCAAAGCAAAAGCTTTTGATGAGAAACACGGCTTCACTTCAACTGCAACTGCAGGAGTTGCTTCACTAGACCAAAAAATCGGTCTAAGCCAAAAGATTTCAGCTGGAACAAGCTTAGTGAATGAAAAGATCAAGGAAGTGGACCAAAGCTTTCAGGTATCAGAGAGGACCAAGTCTGTGTATGCAGCTGCAGAACAGACGGTGAGCAGCGCAGGATCTGCCGTGATGAAGAACCGTTATGTGTTAACAGGTGTAAGTTGGGCTGCAGGAGCGTTCAGCAGAGTGGCTCAAGCGGCTGGAGAGGTTGGACAGCAAACAAAAGAAAAGGTTGAAGCTGAGCAACCGCCACAACCATCGCAATCACAGCAGCAGCCGCCGCCAGAAGGGTATTCTCCAATTCATTCGTCTGAGTACCCGAAGAACTAAAATCCAGTTAAACAGTTTCGTTTGTTTCTTCGTTTGTTTTTTCGTGTTGATTTTATCTGACATGAAAGTTGGGAATTTGGTTTTGGTCTTTGGGATGTAATATAAAAGCTACGTCTGGATTTTCTCTACTCTAGTCCGGTTTTTTTTTTCTCTAGATATACTTAATCATTTGATATTTAAACATAGTAATAAAATTGTAAAGACAAATCTGACCCAAAAAAAAATGTAAAGACAGAAATTCAAGTTACCAAAATGAGCAAAATAGAATCCCAAAGGAAGTATCTCAATCTAATAAGAAAATTCGAGCTCAAGTCAGTACTTCAATTTCCACAGCGCAGAAGAGTTTGACCGGTCAGTTGCATACTCTAATTCTGGCGATCGATTGTGAGCAAGATTGTGTTTAGAAAGTGCAGATTTAAAATAGATCAAGAGTGTTCGATATCGTGAGTTTTTCTTTTTCAGGACTTGAATATAAGCGTGTAAGCCAAGCCATATCACTTCTTCTTTGTTTAGTTCGAGAACTGGTCTAATGCTAGAACCAGTGTTGATTCTGCGCATCCGTCGATTTATGAGTCTGAACATGTACCTGTCATTTTGAAGGAAATTAAAACAAAACGTAGATTATTTGACAGAACCATATTAGAAGAACCGAAATGAAAAAGAGTCCTGCAGTAACATATAATATAATGTTTATGCCCATACCATACCTGATAGATGTTGTGATGAATCTGAACAAAGCTTGAGGTTGAAGTTTCCAAAACCGGGTCAGGTCATAGAGATAACAATGAAACTTCATTGCAGCTAACAGAAAGATCTGATAGATGTTTAACCTTACAGTTCCTCTCGAATTGATATTCGAGTCAAAGAGAATGGGATGACATTTGGGAACCAAGAAGTAACACAATTTTTGCCGAAGATTTCTAACTGGTTTGTTCGGCCAAGGTACAGAAAAGGTTGACCTTATATGGCCACTCAAGTACCTTGTGTAGTCAACTTGAATTTCGAATGTGCGGGAATTAATAAGCAATCCCGTCCATCTGACAAAAGAAACTCCATTATCACCCAGATACATCCTGTTAGAAGAGCACCTAGATTCTTCTCCATCCTCAAAATTTATGCAGAACTTGTTTTCGTTCATAACGCAGTTATATTCAGAAAATCCACGTTTCAACCTGTCATAAAAGCTAGTCGCCTGATCTCTCGAGGTAGACACGAACAGGTAGTCATCAATAAATCTCATTAACTTATAGTTCGTCAGAGTGATTACTTTTTCTTCCTCTCTATTGCTTTCTCTAACAGACGCATCTGTAGAGGCTTGCGTGAGGAAGGGGTAGATCGAAGTCCTCTCGAGATTCCCGTAGTACAAACAACATAACAAGGGTGATAATCTGTGTCCCTGAGGTATTCCAGGCAGTTGTACATAGACGCTTTTATCCAACTGTAGAATGTTATTCTTTAGCATATTTTTCATCCAACGCATGAGATCCTTTTTCCTCACTAGATGGTTTTCTCCCTAACAGATTGGACCAAAACCATAAAACTGTTAGTAATGAATAGGGGAGACGCAACAAACTCTAAGAAATGGGATCTCTAGAGATTATTAGCAGTTCAATAAGCCTTCGAATCGACACATACTATGTCATGAACTGGGATTTTTGTACTAATTGACAATATTTCTCATCTTATGAGCACAAAATGGGCTTTGACGTTAGGCTCACATAATTGTTACAGCAATAATTATTAGCCCAGCATATATGGTTTCCAGAGGTACCAAATGATCATAGAAATTCAGGTTACGAAGAAGAAGCATACCTGATCAACCATAATACTTTGCAGAGCATTATATGGAATAGCTGATGTGAATCTTGAAAAACTAGCATTTTTATCACTCGAGACTAATATATTGTTCACCCAGTTGGATTTCTTTCCACAGCAGACCAACTTACATCTGTTTAAGATGTATTCATCTTTCAGGACAGTCTGAATGACATCAAGCAGTTTATCCTGGTCGACCGAATCATAGGCTTTAAATACATCCGCAACCACAAAGAACAAAGGAGGAAGTTCTCCAGACTGACTTCTCAAATGAACCAGATATGGGCATAGGTTTCTGTAGAAATCATCGTGGTCAAAAACAGAAGACCCAAGAACATCTGGTTCTTTGAGCTGAATGTCCTTCAATACAGCATGTGTATCACGGAGAAATTGTAACCTCGATGAGGAACTAAAATCTAACACCATCCTCACACCATTGTCTTTTGGGATGATTCTAAACTTCGATAACCCCAGCGTTTTGCTTCTACTTTTAGCCTCAACACTGTCCACTTGGACATATTCTTTGAGGTTTTTGTTAAGTTCTTTGCTTATTAACCTTTCCCAGTTGCATTTCCGGTAATAGTAGATGTTAAGCCGCCCTTCTTGGCTTTCAGTGGCATAGAAGTTAAAGAGCACCAATTTCTTGACAATCTCTACAAAAAGCCAAGAGATCCATTTTGTGCACAGCATCTGCTGTGTACTTTTAATGGCCTCATTTTGGAGTTCATGCTCATTGACGATACAGTATAACTGTCTTCTGGAAAAGAAAGGGAAATCTGATGGTTTCACTTTATGCAAAAACTGATTCACAGTGCATTTCTCATTTTTCCGCCTAGAAACAAACCAGGCTATGTTTTTCCTTAGCACCCTCATTTGATGAGTGGTTCCAAGTAAACTTTCTGGAAGAATGTACCTACAGATGGCCCAAATAAAGGAAACCACTTGGTCTTTCGTGCAATATTGCTTCGGCTCCTTTTGTGCAACACTAGGACATTTGGTTGTTCCCTTTTGCGAACTTGATCCATGAGGCAGTTTATTTGAATTTTGCCTCCAGGAACTCTGTAATAGAAGATATGCAAAGTTTGTCACTTCAAAGATCAATTACAAGAGTCATTAGATGTAAATTCTTGTGCAGGGAATGTATTTGCAAGGCTATCAAGCACTAACTGTGTTGATTTTCCCCTTCAAGTTTCTTTTCTGTTGTTTTTATTCGAAAATTCAACAGTATTCAAAAGTGAAATTAATATGAAAATAATCTTTGAAAGAAAAGTATCAACCTGGGAGGCTGGATTTGCGGACTTCAATGCATCGTCTTGCAGCAAAAGAACAGGACAGCTTTCATCCAGTAACGTTTTCAAGTGTGATGACTTTGATTTTCCTATCAGACTTTTAAGAGACTTGAGTAATGAATGGTATCTGCAGAAAATGTGAAAAAACATCATAAGATCATCATATTATTTCTTGTATCAGTTACCTTAAGAAATCCTAATATTCCTGTCCTTCAGTTTATGACTCAAACTACTTAAATATATGCTCTACAATTATCTGAATACATGCTCCAAGTTTCAGAATAAGTTTAGCTTTCTTGAAACATTAGAACATATTGAAATAATAGATTGATCCCAGTTGAACTAAAACCAAAACAAAATAGAAGAAGTTACAATTTCCTATCTAGACAGCTATAATCTGATCATGGATGACTTACAAGCAAAGAGATCCACTAGGACAATTGCCTTTGCCAAGAGATGGCGCTGCTGACCACGCATTTACTTCACCAAATATATAGTTCATTAAGAGCTTTGAATCAGAGCAGTTGGGTCGCAAGGTTTTTAAAATGTCTGTATATCATAAGGAATCGGACAATGCAGAAGAACTAGAGAAGAGTCGCATTTTAAAAGTCCTATCAAGCTATCGTTGCTACAAGTCACTGAACATGTTCATACAGCTGAAGGATACGCTTTGGTGGTATAACTGAATATGTGTCCGAGTTGCCAACCTTGGAATGTTTCTTTTTCTTAACCTCTTTACCCTACAAAAAACAGTGATTCAACTGTCGGAATAAAATAATATGTTATCAATTTGAAGGTAATGAAATGTCAGTAACACCATTAATAAGTATTATACATCAACAAGATAGATGATACCGTTTTTAAAATGCATCAGGTTTAACTATAAAAACTCCGCATTCAATTTCTTAAGGACAAGGATAAATCAAGAGCAATGTTCACTCGTCTCTTAGTAACTTCAAGCAATAAATTCATGCTTAAACTTGTGCACTTTCAACCTAAACTTGATTGGGGATATTATTTTTATAAAAATTACCTGCTTTGTAGAATTAGTGAGACTTTCATTCATACCCATGGTCAGATTCCTTCCGTCAGCTTCATTTCCAGTTGAGGCTTTACCATTGGTACAAGAAGATATACAAGGTGTATAACAGTCAACTTTTTGGAAATTGATCTTTTTCTGCTTTCGTCGACGCTTCAGATACAACCTTGAACGCTTACTTGGTTTTCTCTCTTTATGCTGGCATATGTCCATGGAAACTATAGATGTAACAGCTGTGGAGTTATCGTTAGGACAGTCCTTGACAGCAGAAGCAAGCCGCTGCCTTTTCTTTGATGGCTGCATGTTATCATCCCTCTTTCTTTTGTTTTCGTAGATTGATAATATCTCTATACCATGGATTATAGAAGATTTACCAAGTTACTTAAGCTAAAGTCAAAATTCGATCACATACGCACAAGAAAATACAAAGTAAAATGACAACATATTCACAGAACCATCACGTGGATATAACAAGAAAGCCAAAAAAAGAGACAGAATTGGGGTTCTTAAATAATACTGTATATCTACGGATATAGATTTCTTTCCAGCTAAAAAAAAAGATTAATACTGAGACTTACCCTTTGGCTTGATATGTAGAGGAGTGCCAGATACTTGCTGGTGTTTCTTTCCACGAAGTGGCAAAAACATTGATGTTTTCTGTAGAAGATAAACCATGATATCATGACCCACCTACAACAAGAACATTTGAATATTAGTGACCACACACTCAAGGTTGAAAGTAAATCATCAAAGGGTTTGATAAAAAAACCCGGTCAAGAAGAAGCTCCCACGAAGAACTAGTCAATAACTCCAGATTAGGGCTCGACTGGTCATACTGTCGAGCAGAATAATACACAATGTTGATAAGCTTTCTGCACACTACATTGCGTCTTAGAAGGAATTAAACGAGCTCACCTTATCATATCTGGCACATAGCACATTTTGGCCATCACATCCAGATTGCATCATTTCAATAATTCTTTCAACAATCTGCCAACATAATTGAATTTTTCTATATTCAAAGCATCATAAAAAGAGAAGAGAAGATAAATTGGCTTCATCAACGTTATTACGAGTAGGTACAGCTTAAAATTTCTCAAATTAGGAACTCAAAGCAATTGCATAGTACAGTGCGAAGCAAAATTCTACCTCACTCTGTGACCACCAAGAAGTGATGGACAAATCCAGCAGCGGAGGGCTTTGTTCGTGAAATACAACGAAGCAACAATGAAGTAGTTTACGGTAGTGAATGGGATCATTGGAACGCAACAGAAAGGACGATTTATCGCGGCTGCAACTGAGACATCCTTGGCCTCGGCATCGGCATTGCTCCGGATGGGTATTCTGGCCAGTAATCAGATCTATTATTGCGTCCTTTAAACTCCTGACTCTGTTTCCGAATAGCCTCCATAGAATCTCCGGGAGATTACGTCTAGGTTTACGCGGCATTTTACCTTCCTCCTTTTTTCTCTCCTTCCTAATCTGAGGAGGATTTTCTTTCGGATTAGAGAGAGTGAAGGGTGAACGAGCTTCGAAAATGGAGTCTGATTGCGTGAAAGAGGCGGGAAATTAAGGTCTGGGTTCTCGGAAGTCGGAACTACAAAGTGCAATTTGACTGCTATCTAGATTTTAAATTGTTTCAAAGGGACGTATTGCAAAATGGTTGGGCACGTAGACCGACTATAAAACCGAACCGATATTCCTTCAAACCGGTTCATTACTTTCTTAAAGCTTCTAATCCAGAACCGGATTATTAACGAATAAAATTCTCCAAACCGAAAAAAATCTAGTTTCTGTATGGTTCTCAAAACTAAACCGAATAAACTTAATAGCCGAATTGAACCGAGTTGTTGCTAACAGATGTTTGGTTTAAACGCAGAAATCACCCGCCATGTATTATTATTACTTCCTGTGCATTGCTGCTACTTCTTCCAAAACAGGTTTCTAGGTTCTGAAGTGGTTCCATGGTTAAGATCCTATCAACTGGATGAAGAAAAGCGGCACAGCAGGTTATCTGCATCTGTTTCAAGAACAGATCAATTGCAGCCATAACATTAAGCTTGCTAGATAGGTACAGAGCCAGATACCAATGATCCAACAGGGTTCTTATCTACTGCCTGTAGTTGTCTCCCTACATTGCTTGATATTTCTTTACTTAGTGCGATTTGTCAACCTGAACGGCTTTCTAACGTCACAGAGGTTTTGAAAGTGACCTGCACATGGATACTGCAGACTTCAAGAACATTCCGTAGTCAAGGGATTAAGAAAAGGGTAATAAGTATTGTGTTTACAGACCTCTTGTAAGTTGTATAACAAGCAATAATAGACTCACACCACATATCATAAATTTATCTACAATAAAACATGATCTGCTGTTACATTTGTATCTTTATCATATAAAGACAACACTATCTCATGGATTGGCATTAGAACAAGTCATTTTGCGCAATGTGCCAAAAAAGGGCTAGATCTTTTGCCACCTTTAACAACAAAATCAGCAAATATTGATATCACTATCGGTCACATCATTCTGATCCTGGAGAGGTAAATTCTACAAGTCCGTGAAAAATGGGAAAAAAATGCTTTAAAATGGGATATATCGTCATCATCAGGAATGGGTTAACTGTTACAACCACAGATTTCATCCCCAGGCAAAGCATGAAGTTGAAGTTAGTGTCTCTCCCTTCTGCTTGGTATATCTCAGATATCAGGTTGAAGACATGCATATCAAAATTCTAAGTTGCTATAGAAGCTTTAGTCCACCTGTAACTTCATCAACAACTTCGACTGGTCCTGCAGAAGTAACATCTTTAAGTGTTAGAACATTGTCCTACGAAAAGCTGATGATATCCTATAAACAAATTCTGCTAATACAGTCTCTAACTCCCATCATAGAATGGCACATATGCATTTGAATATCACACAAAGCTATACACCCACTTCTGACTGAGTAAAATGTTCATCTAAAAGATTCCTATTTTGGATTCTTATGAACTTCAGATTCCACATTCAGTGTCAAGGACAAATACCAAGCTGTCGAGAAGTCTTAAACTAATGTACACTAGTATATTTATCTAGGCCAATTGTGATTTGTACACCCAAAACTCATCTCTTGTCCATCAGAGTCGTTAACTTTCAAACACATGACTTGGATCAAAATTAAAAACTTACCAAGAATAGCCATAACTGTCCTTGAATCTGAAAAGACATAGAAGTATATGAGAAACAGATTCTCACAGATAATGGGCGTCAAATACAAACAAAAGAAGATCAATTCACAAGAGGTTTCTCCGTGGTAGGTAACTAGCAAACACAGAATTAAAAGCACTAAGGTATCTCATGTTTGAGATGAGCATGAATATGCAACTCACTCGGGGCAATTTGCGTTCGTCCAGCATCGATGGTAATATGTGTAGGCAGTTTAAGGGACTTAGCTCTTTCCTGTCAATATTGTGAACACGCAATACAAGATCTAAGAAAATGGGAAAAGTCAAGATAAGCTCTATGAAATCTTCAATTCCCCTTAAGCATAAATATATATGGTCAGAAATTTCAAAAAAAAAAAAACTAACTAACTTCTGGCAACTCCTGCAAAGCCTGAGAAGATTGGTTTGGCAACAGCACTAAAGCTGTGGATCCAGAATAAATCTCAATTACACAATTCACTTTATAACAATCTACAAATTGGTTTCATAACTCACTTGCAATTCTAGCATCTCTTCCTCGCCTTCGATTTTCACAACAACTTTTGGCTGTGCACAGTCCTCCCAGCTGCGATAGGAACCAATAAAGTTAATTCAATGCATCTTTAAGTAGCAAATGGATTGGATAATGACTTGGAGGAATGAATACCAGTTCAATGCTTTTGGCGCTCGACGAAAGAGCTTTTTGTACAGCCCTAAAGTTGCATGACTGCATAAATGCAAACCAAAAATGAAGTGAAGAAAACAAAACAAAAAGAATCAGAAGAAGAACACCCAAATGTAAGAAAGACTTAAGAGAAACAGAGAGCATTATCAGTTTTAATCACCTGCACTGAGCTGCAATCTTCCCTTTACCCATTTTAAGATCATTCCTCACAACCAAAACCTGGGGAGACAACAAATAACAAGTTAAATTCAACATCTCGTGTTTCCATCAAAGTATACAGAAAAAAAACAGAAAGAGAGACAAATGTAATATGCAATTAAAGAACCATCTTGAAATCATCGAGGATATCAGCGAGTTTCTCAATCTCGAGTGGACCCTTTGATTTATCTTTGCTGTCCTCATCAACAGCAACAACCGTTTTGGAACGGCGAGTGGCAATGCAGAATCCAAGTGCAGCTCCAACAATTAGGGCACTCAACCACGTCAAATCCATCGTCCAGGATATTTATTATCCTACCCAAACAAAATTGAGAATATAAAATCAAATTAAGTTTTGGGCATTTCCACAGTAGTAAGGAACAATCAGGATTATCAATGGTCTAATGAAGAGAATCAAAGACGCTTACGAGTTCGAGAGACAGAGAGAACAGACAGCTTTGAAGATGAAACCTTTTTCTTCTCAAGTCGGCGTGGAGTTTTTAGTGGCAAATTATAATACAGTGGTGTACCGTAGTAATTAATGTTCCAATTTCATATGTTGTATTTTACCAATGAATATGATGATCTACTTCTATTAAAGTAGGTACATTTTTTCTTTGTAACCAATTTCTCGTAAAAGTTTATCCGTCCATAGAATAAGTTGTATTTAAAGGATCAACAAACAAAGTACAGCAGAAATGATGTATTTGTATTGAGAGCCAAGCTATTTTTGGATATGTGACTAACTAGTTTTTTATCTAGTGAATTATTAGTGATTGACTACGCCTTTCTTGGCTTCATCTCATCTGTATTTAGAGATCCTCCTCTTCCTTGTGTTTACAGGATATTTTGATTCCCCTGTTATCTCCGGATTAAGTGAAATTGATATTTCCATTATTATGCCGGTTAATTCTTTTCTGACCAATCGGATCTTATTTTCTTATTTGGTAGTGCGTTGATTTTTTCTTATTAGCCGAATAACGTTTTCTTATTTGTTAGCGCGCTGGCTTCAGCCCGCAATTTTTTTTAGATGTCTCATGGGTTGTTTATTAAATTGCGAGTCCATTTTGAATCCACAATGTTTTGATTTTGGACCTTAATCTTCTCAAGCCATCCATTAATAGTAAATATTTACTATAACAACCATTTTTAAATTTCCTTTTCGTCTTATTGTTCTTTCCGTTTTTCAAATTAATTTTTATAAAGTGGACTGTCCATCACTAATACTTCCGTGTAATAATTCTACAAGATGCGAACCCATTACTGGAATAGCGTGAGGTAAACCTGTTACAATTGTGCTAAACAAAAAAGTAACCCACGTTCAGAATTGAAACAAAAATGGTCATTATTAAAGTACTGGTTTATTCTGGTTTAGTAATAAGTGATTGGTTCAATTCTATTTGTTCAGTGGTTAAGCATAAACCGCACTTCTATTAGAATTGTATAAAGCTCGTGTACAAATGACTTTTAGTCACTTAATGAAACAGATGAATTCATTTTCATACCTGTGTTTGTTTACTCTCGTATCACCAATCTTTCATATCCTTTTCTTCAAATCTATTATGGTATCTGTGTGTTTGAAGACAATTGGCGTTCAGATCTTTGAGTCGGGTTCTTTCGGGTCGGGTTTTTTCGGATCTAGAATATTTATACCCATATAGGACCTATTACTATTTCGCTTCGGTTTTGGGTCGGTTTTATTCAGATTCGGGTTGGTTCGGGTCCAAATTTAAAAAATCTAAAACTTACCCGAATACCCAAATAACCGAAAAATATCCAAAAAAATACTAAAAGTACCAAAACAAATACCTAAAAATATCATAAAAATACTTAAAAATAACGAATTTTTTTTTTGAATACCTAAATATTCAAAAATATATGAAAATATCTAAAATTACCAAAAAATACATACAGAATACTCTAAAAATACCTTAAAAAACTATAAAATCGGGTTTTCGGGGTACCCATTTGGTTCTCGGTTCGGGTCCGGATCTAGTTCTTCGGATCCTAAATTTTTGTACTTGTTCGGATATTTAGGCATTTCGGGTTTGGGTTCGAATCTTCTTTTTCGGGTCGGGTCTAGCTTCGGTTCTTCGAGTTTGGTTTTTATGCCCACCTCCATCTTCATCTTCAATTTGGGTTTAATCTTTTCTGAATCTTTGTTATTTGTTTCTTTTTATATATTCTTATTTTTTGAAATCTGGTTAATCTGCCAGAATCTTTTCTTCTTAAAAGTAATTGATTATGCCGTTAATTTTTCCCTTTTCAATCTCGACTATTCCGTCAAAAAATTTGCATAGCTTCTTTGACGAATCTCCAAAAGATTGTGTCGAGGTTCTTCTTCATGAAATTAGCTTAATCTACAAAATTGGTGAATCACATGAAATCAGCTTAATCTACGTGAAGTTAGTCGTTACTTCACGTATATGTCACATACTTACTTTAATTCATAATTTCATGCTTTAATACCTTCTTGTGTCTGATAAGTTTTCAGTGGCTCCAAACTATCACATAGTCCTTGTCTAAGACTTGCAAGTATTGTACTTATGTACTTAATTTGCTTTAGATTCTTATTCTAGTCGTTGGTTGTTATTTCCATTCAGCTTTTGTTTCAGTTGTCTACTTTCCATCTTAGTCGTCAGTCGTTGGATGTTGCAAGTAGTCAGACTTTTCGTAGTTAGTAGATGTGATTTACATAATGTTGTAAACCATATCTCCAAAATAGCCCAACAACAAAGCATTTCAAGATTAGGCCCATCAAGTATGACTATCCACAAAGGTAGTCACCCAAACACGACTACCCACAAAGATAGTTATCCAAGCACGACTACATACAAAGGTAGTCACATAGTAATCCAAGCACGACTACATACAAAGGTAGTCACCCAAGCGTGACTAAAGATAAAAGAATAGGAAAGCACGACTACTTGCAACATCTACCTGCAACCCGCATACAGCTCCATCATATCATCCAAAAGCTGCAAATATTAACATTAGAGAAAGGAGTTCAGAACTCAAAATAAATTTACAATCCTCTCCTCCGTGTTTATTTCTTAGTTTCACCACTATAAATTCTAGGTCTTATTTTGGGTCTTTATTTAGGAAACTCTAATCTGTACACAATAACTAAGTTCTTGAGGAATACAAAATCTTTTTTCCTTCAACGTCTCTATTCTTTTACATGGTATCAGAGCCCTTGAAACCCTAACAGGTTCCTCAATGGCATATTACATCCTCAAGAGCAAAATCTTTCAAATCCCCAAAATCCTTACCCTTTTCCTAGCAATATTCATATTGTCAGTTTAGTCACCTAAAAATTAAATGATACCAACTATTTGTTATGGAAAACTCAGTTTGAGTCTCTGTTATCAAGCCAAAATTGTTAGGGTTCATTAATGGTTGTGTCATGCCACTTGATGTCAACGCTTTTGAGTATGAAGTGTGGTTTTGTACTGATCAACTCATCCGCTCTTGGCTCTTTGAAATGTTAACTGAAGAAGTCCTTGGTCACATTCATAGCATAGCCTCATCTCTCGAAGTCTGGGTTTCTCTAGCAGAGAATTTTAACAAATGTTCAGTAGCTTGTGAGTTCTCCCTACGCCGTAATCTCCAGCTCCTCACAAAGTTAGGGAAAAATCTTTCAACATATTGTTGAGAATTCAAGACTATATGTGATTCTCTTAGCTTCATTGGAAAACCTATTGAAGAATCCATAAAAACTTTTCGATTTCTCAACGGGCTTGGTAGAGAATATGATCCTTTTCATTCAAAGCTCTCTCTCCAAGTTTCTCCTCCCACCTTCAATGACGTTGTCTCAGATGTTCAAGGTTTTGATATCAAGCTTCAGTCTTATGAAGACAACACCACAGTCAATCCTCATATAACATTCAACACTTAGCACACTAACTATAACCCAACGTACCGGTCCAACGACACTCAGTTCCAGCAAGGGCAAAGAGGAAGGAGTAACTCAAACAGAGGTAGAGGTGGATACTTTACGAGAGGTAGAGGATTCTCTCAACAACAAACAGCTGATAAAACCTCAAATAACCAGCCCAGATGTCAGATATGTGGAAGAATAGGTCACATTGCACTCAAATATTACAATTGTTATGATAATAATTACCAAGGTAAAGATCCTCCTCAATTCTTCATTGCTCTTCAAACCACTGATGACACTGAACGTGATTAGTATCCTGATTCGGGTGCATCAACTCATGTGACTACTTCTTCATCCAACCTCACAACCTCCACTTATTACTCCGTGAATGAGTCAATCATGGTTGCAGACGGTAACACACTTCCTACCACTTATGTAGGATCTACAACCATCTCCTCGGCCATATGTAACATTGTTATGAATGAAGTGTTGGTCTGTCCTGAAATAGAGTTTCTCTTATTTGTGTCAAAACTGTGTGATGAATTTCCTTATGGAGTATTTTTCAATGCTAATAGTGTTTATGTTATTGATCTGAATACTTAGAAAGTGGTGCTAAGAGGACCTCGAAGTAGAGGCCTTTATGTGTTAAAGGACCATGATCTTGTAGCTTTATATTCTAACCGACAGTGTGCATCAAGTGAAGATGTTTGACACTACCATTTAGGACATGCAAGCTCATCAGTTCTTCAACAACTCAAACTCAGCAAGGAGATAATATTCAATAAGAGTAACACTTCCCCTGTGTGTGAGCCTTGCTTGATGGGAAAACATTCTAAGTTACCGTTTTTACCTATTCAGTCTCGTGTTTTGGCTCCTCTAGATCGAATTCACTGTGATATTTGGGGAACCTCTCCTGTTGTATCCAAACAAGGTTTCGAATATTATACGGTGTTTGTGGATGATTATTCAGGGTTTACATGGTTTTATCCTCTTCGACTCAAGTCGGAATTTTTCTCTGTGTTCGTTGCTTTTCAAAAACTAATTGAAAATCAACTGAATTCAAAGATAAAGGTTTTTCAAAGTGATGGTGATGGGGAATTTACAAGTCGACAACTTAAATAACATTTTTTTGAACAAGGAATAAAATATCTCATGTCTTGTCCCCACATTCTGGAGCAAAACGGCACTGCAGAACGGAAGCATCGACACATCATCGAACTTGGTCTCTCTATGCTCTATCACTGCCACATATCTCTTCAATTTTGGGTTGAAGCAATCTATACTGCAGCCTATATCACTAACCTTCTTCTATCCTCTGTTCTCAACAATCTCAGTCCTCACAAAACTCTCTTCCAACAAAAGCCTAATTACTCATCTATTCGCATATTCGGGACATCATGTTACCCTCATTTGCGTCCTCTAGCTGATCACAAGCTTGAGTCACGGTCCATTCAGTGTGTGTTCCTCGGATATGCTCCTCATCACAAAGGATATTATTGCCTTCATCCTCCAACCAGTAAAGTCTATATCTCACGTAATGTGGTCTTTGATGAGAATACATATCCATTCAAAAACTAGTAGCAGTCTCTTATCCCTCGTTATGAATCAATACTTCTCAAGACTTGGTAATCTGTTCTTCCAGCTGTACTTCCCACTCCGATAATTCCCACACACACTCCTATTTCAAGTTCTCATTGGCCTTTATTCATATAGCAGTATCCAGACATAACGATAGAAACAACCTCGGATATAGACTCCTATTCAGTTGTTTCTACCAACATAGATACAACTTCTTCATTCATTATTGCCACAGGGACAACCCTTCTGTCCAACGTCACGAGTCTCACAGAACTAGCAGCATCACCTGCAGACAATATATCTTCTGTCAATGAACATCCCATGATAACTTGATCCAAAGCTGGTGTTTATAAATTGAATCCAATGTATGTGTTAAATGTTTCCAGATTTTCCATTAAAGAACCTACTTCTATCTATGTAGCTTTCATCCTGGCTGGAACCAAGCAGTATATGATGAGATTTAAAACATCTATATGCTGCACACATGGACTCTAGTGCATGCTACCGATGACATGAACATACTATGTTGCATATAGGTATTCAAAACTAAGCTAAAACCAGATGATTATGTGGATAGACTCAAAGTTAGGCTCGTAGCCAAAGGCTTTGATAAAGAGGAAAGTGTCGACTACCTTGAAACCTTCAGTCCAGTAGTCCGAACTGCCACAATCCAGTTGGTTATTGACATAGCTGTCTCCAAAGACTGGCCCATCAAGTAACTCGACATCTCAAACGCCTTCCTTCGCGGTGAATTAAAAGAACCTGTCTTGATGCTTCAACCACCTGATTTCACGGATCCCACTCGACCTACACATGTCTGCAAGCTCACTAAAGTGCTATATGGCCTTCAACAGACTCCACGTGCCTGGTTTGATACCTTCAGTTCTTTCCTTCTTGAATTTGGTTTCTCTTGCTCAAAGTCTTATCCATCTCTGTTTATTTATTACAAATCTGACCAAATTATTGTGTTACTTTTATATGTCGATGTTATCTTACTAACAGGTAGCAATGCAGATCTTGTTCAAACTCTTTTAACTGCTCTTAATACTCGGTTCGCAATGAAGGATCTTGGACCTCCAAACTAATTTTTAGGAGTTAAAGTTCAAACTCACTCTCAGAGGCTCAACGAATGCAAATGCCACAGTCTCTGATTTTGGTTTACTCAAACGCATTCTTTGATATTTTAAAGGCATTCTCGATCTCGGTCTTCACATTCGTAAACACGAGAAGCTTATACTCTCAGCATATTTTGATAGTGACTAGGTTGATTGCAAAGACACTCGCTGTTCCACCTCTAGCTTTTGCACTTTCCTTGGTCCAACTTTTATCTCATGGTCTGCTAAATGCTAACCTACTATCTTTCGTTCTTCAACGGAGGCAGAATATCGAGCTCTCATTGCAACTGCACAAGAACTTACATGTTTATCCTTTCTACTCCGCGATCTGGGTGTCACTCAATTTTTTCCAACCAAGCTTCATTGCGACAATCTCTCAGCCGTTTATCTCAGCGCCAACCTTGCTCTTCATAGTCGGTCCAACTATTTCTATACAGACTATCACTACATCTGCGAACAAGTCGCCTTAGGTTATATCAAAAATCTGCACATACCAGTAGCTCTTCAGATTGCTGATATCTTCACAAAGTCCTTTCCTTGGCCGGCCTTCGTCAATCTCTGACGCAAACTCGGGGTTGATATTCTCTCACCGCCAAGTTTGAGGGAGGGTGTAAACCATATATCCAAAACAGTCCAAGAACAAAGCACTTCAAGACTAGGCCCATCAAGTTCGACTACCCACAAAGGTAGTCACCCAAGCACGACTACCCACAAAGATAGTTATCCAAGCACGACTACATACAAAGGTAGTTACTCAAGTAAAGATAGTAATCCAAGCACGACTACATACAAAGGTAGTCACCCAAGTACGACTACTTTTGTGTGTAGTCACCCAAGCGTGACTAAAGATAAAAGAATTGGAAAACACGACTACTTGCAACATCTACCTACTACGCCGCATGCAGCTCCATCATATCATCCAAAAGTTGCAAATATGAGCGTTAGAGAAAAGGAGTTCAAAACTCAAAATAAATTTACAATCCTCTTCTCTGAGTTTATTTCTTAGTTTCACCACTGTAAATTGTAGGTATTTCTTTTGGGTCTCTATTTAAGAAACTATAATCTGTACACAATAACTAAGTTCTGAGGAATACAAAATCTCTTTTCCTTCAACGGTCTGTTCTTTTAAAAATGTTACATCTACTAAATATTTTTTTCTTTCAACATATATATTACTTTATATTATCAACCTAAGAAGATAGCATATTGTTTACAAAAGCACAATTTTTAGGTAAATTTCGAACACTTCTAGCTAACCAATCAGCCTTACATCTACTAAATTATTAACTAATATATATATATATATATATAAATTAAGTCAAATCTCTATAAATTAATATCATTATCCATAGTATTTATTAGTTTATAATTTATAGATAAAATGAAATAATCAAACACTTAGTTTGCAAGTGGCCTTTAACCTAGTGGCATGTGGTAAGTCTTCTAAAGGCAGGCACTTGCATGTCCAGAGATCGAGTCCCACCGCCTGCATTATGTAGGAACTTGGCTAATGGGCCGGCCAGTTGTGGCCTAATGTTGACAAAAAAAAATTAAACACTTAGTTTAGTAGTGGGTCTCAGTATAAAAATCGCAACCGAAATACCGAATCAAACAAAAGTTTTTGGTTTAGTTCGGTTTTGGATCTGAAAAGTATTGTTTGGTTCATATATTTTAAGTAACTTCAGTTTTTATTTATCGGATGAAACTAATAAGAATTGACATTAATGAGTAATAAAAATGCTTTGGTTAATTTTGGTTACAAGTAACCATATTCTTTTCCATATATTTGGTTATTTTTGGAAAACAATAATCATTCGGAACATAACTAATATTATTTTGGGTCTAATTTGGTTCTACCTTTTCAAAACTATAACCAAACAAAAATCAAACCGAATTTTAATCGGCACCCATTGTTTACCACATTTCTAGAACCAAAATAACTAGAAATCAAAAAAACCAGAATTGAACCGAATACCAAAGACAACTAGTGATGGTGTGACATCCATGATTCTTAAAAAGACCGATCCGTCTGAGAATCAATGTTACGAGCTTAGTGATTGTTTTCTAAATAGAAATCGAATGGGAAAAAAGGTCATGTTGTTATTAAATGGTTTTATATTTAGGTTTGGGTATAAAACCCGGAACCAAAACATCGAATCGAACCAAATTTTTTAGTTCAGTTTGGCCTCGCTTCCACAAAAAGAATTGTTTGGTTCCAATATATTAAGTAACTTTGGTTCTCAGTTTGGTTTGATTCCAACAACCGGTTGGAACCTAATAAGAATCAAAACTAATGAGTTCAAAAAATACTTAGATTACTTTTGGTTACAGGTACTTGGTTGCTTTTGTTTATTTTTTGAAAACAATAGCCATTAAGAACCGAATAAATATTATATTGGGTTTGATTTGGTTCTACCTTTTCAAAACTGAACCCAACAGAAATTTAACCAAAATTCAATCGGCATCCATTGGTTACCACATTTCTATAACTGAAATAACCAAAAAAAAGAGAATCAAACGGAAAAATGATCATGTTGGTACCAAACATTTAATTTTTTAGGTCTCGGTATTAAAGGCGATACAAACCGGAGTTTTTGGTTCAATTTCAGTTTGCTTCCCAAAAAGAAATCATTTGGTTTCAATATATTGGTAACTTTTATACTCAGATTGGTTTGTGTTAATTGTTGGGGTTTGAAAATGTCCATGTCCACTAAGTAAATAAGAAAAGGATCCAAAATAAGTCCAAATATAGAGGAAATGGCCCATACGATAATTCGGGAATGAATCTTGGGCTCACATCAGCACATCTACAAGTAAAAGGAAAAGCTATCATCCAGGTTCAAAGAAATCAGTGCGCTGACCAAATACAGAAATAAAATCCCGTTAATCAAGGAGATTGATTGGGATAATAATGACAACATAAATCCTGATCAATCCAGAGATGATGAATAAATCAAAGATATTCCCCGAAGCATTGAGAAGGACAAGATATATAAGTACATAATCATTAAACCCCAAGAGGCAGACATCACTCATCTGAGAAATTACTAGAAAATAGTTATTCCAAGATCAAGAAAGAGTTTGGCTCTAGGCAAATAAAATCATTAGAATCTCTTGTATTTATTTGCTAGATTATATTAGATGTATTGTTTCATTTGATTGTTTGTTTATACACATAAACAATTTGGCGCCCACTGTAGGACTGAAACAAGATTTTTCTCGATACATGTGTCGAGCTAACAAGAATGATGACTAGAGGTCAACAAACGGAGCTCGCAGCGCAATCCAGAGAACCAGCTGCAAGCACCATGAACAACACATCAAATCCTAACAGAGCAATGAAGTTGGTGTTGGAAGAACATGCAGTCGGAAACAACGCCCAAGATATGCCACCCGCCGAACTAGTCCCACAGCAGAACCATATAAAGTTAAAACTTAGGGCGATGGCTGGACAATTATCCGAACAAGCTAAGCAGAAAGAAGAAGAATCGTTCCTCAAGCAATACTCAATTTTTATCGAGTATCAGGTAACGACAAAAACCTGATGAGTATGAGACAAGAGAGATACGAGCCTCAACGACAGTTCATTGATTGATTCAAAGCAATGAAAGCCAAGATCGTACATGTGGACAATAAAATGACCCTACTTGCGCTATGGCCAACATTCCAATTCAGAGCAAATTTAATTCAGAACCCTCCATTAAGCCTGGAAGATGCACTTTATAGATCAGTCAACTACTTAGATTGGGAGGAAATAAGAAAAGCAGGAGTTGTGCAAGACGAAAAGAAAGGTAATGCCTGAAGTTCAAGAGACAATCACAAGGAAAGGGGACTGGAAGGAAAAAAACGGAAACACTCCTACGTTGTCGCCAGGAAGGGGACATGAAAGAACTTTGGGGACTACCACCTGAAAAAATTTTGTAACTACCACCAAGCAAAAGGACACTCCCTTGAAGAATGCAAGAATGTTAAGTACCTCAAAGAAGAGGGATTATGGCGAAGGGGAATGAAGATAGAATGGAAACACCGCGGAGACAACACTAAAAGAGACCAAAACTCTCTGAGGAGAAAGGGAACGGATCATGAAGATGACTTATCACCCTTGGCAAAATAAAAAAATCATAATCACTTTCATCCAAGGAAGATCGTAGCTTTACCGAGACTCGATAAATTTGATCAAAATACATCAACGCAGATAGAACCGTATGGGAGGATACCAGGAGCACCACATTGATATCATATTCATAGTGGAAGATGCAGAAGGATTGAACCATCCCCACCACGACACCCTGATCATCTAGTCGGATGTAGGAGAATTCACACATGTGATTCGATCCCACAAAGGAATAAATCCTAGTTTTGACACTTAGTGGATTAAGAGTAGATATGCTCGACTTGGAGACGACAAACGAACTTGAAGACAAGATGAAGGATGGATATTCTCGAGCTAGAGACGACACACGACTCAGACACGAGATGGTGGAATGATGGACGCCACGAAAGTTCGCGGAAAAACCTTTTGATAAGTAAAAAAATCAATAATCGACAAATCATAAGAGATCCATAATCTGCACATAAAAGAGGTTTTTCATAAAAGATTGGTTGTTTATTCCATTAGAGGCTACAAAATTTAAAGGGAAAAGAAGGAAGAAGAGAAGTCTTGGACAAACTCCCAAGACAACTCGAAAATGATAAAGGATTAAAAGTTGTCTTGAAACTACAACAACATTAACTCTTTATTTGAATTCTAAATGGGTATTTGGAGTTTAAGCCACGATTTTAAACCTTAATGGCCTTAAAATTACATTAACCAAAAGAGTCTCTTGTTTGTATGGTCCAGTTACCTCATTAAAACCTTTAAGGAGAAAACCCAATAGGATAAAACTCACCTAAGAGCAAAAGAGTGCAATCAAGCTACATACTATTTGGTTAATCTTCTTAAATGCTCATCTCAAGCATCAAGGTATGAATGTGTTGCATTTGATCGCTCTTCTCCTTGGTTTCATAGCCATTTCCACGTTCCATTGGTGTTGAAGTTGAACTCGAGCTGCACCAATCAAGTCTTGAGGTCGATTTTGAAATAGAGATACCCAATAACACATCAAAATGAATCCTAGTCGACACTAGGTGTTCCGTTTATGTACTATTTCATGACACCTTCAATAAGATGGGGTTCAAAGATAACAAGCTCGAAGGAGAACAAACCATGTTCACCAGTTCCACTGGAGAAACAACTATATCTTTGAGAATGATCAAACTCGCGGTAATGGCCTGTGATGTGAGAAAACTGGTCAGCTTTGTGGTAATACAGAAAGAAGCACCCTTCAATGCGATCTTAGGTATGCCATGGTTGCATGCGATGAAGGCAGTAGCCTCAACTTATCACCAATGCGTCAAATTTCTGACATCTCGGGGAGACACTATGATAAGAGGAAGTCAAAAGGCAGTTTGCTGGTGCTACAAATAAAAATTCAACTGGCATAATAATTACTATAGCTCGAGATCTCATCCG
The DNA here is from genome assembly GCA_900406405.1 of Lepidium africanum. Lineage (NCBI taxonomy): Eukaryota > Viridiplantae > Streptophyta > Magnoliopsida > Brassicales > Brassicaceae > Lepidium > Lepidium africanum. The sequence goes on along the minus strand of OVAX01000101.1, from coordinate 76,290 downwards.
AATAAAAGACCAAAATTACCACAACCCAAAACAAGACCCACCTACTCCTAGCTCTCGAGGTTGTTGTTCTCAGGGAGCTAGGCAGAAGGAAAAGAGGGCGCCTACTCCTAACTCAAGGTAGCTTGTCTCCCCCAGGAGGTGGGAATAGTTGAGAACAAAGTGGTTCAGGTAGCTCAGCTGGTTAGAGCAAAGGAGTGTAAATCCTTGTGTTAGTGGTTCGAATCCACAACCATTTCAATTCTCGGAGCTGAGGTATATGAAGAATGGCCTTTTGGTCCCTTTCGTTCAGTTGTTAGGACATCATCTTTTCATGTCAAAGACACGAGTTCGGTTCTTGTAAGAGATAGGGATAGGTACTAATTCTCGACCGCTTTCAGTTAGTGTTCTGAGGGAATCTGTATATGTTTTCTTGGTCGATTAAAACACACAGCAGAAAAAGCTCAAACTAAATGCTATAAGCATAGAAAAACTTTTCGTAATGTATTTAACCAGAAAATTGATTATGCTCCTGCGGAAGTATCTACTTGTTATGGAATCTCAGGTGTCAAAGTGTGAGTGAACAAGAGTTGCCACGATAGGAAAGAGAAATGTCTCTCCAATTTATGAAAGATCTGGTTCGATGGCTCTTCTCCACAAATTACATGGTGCTTCAACTCTTGTTGCTCCTACTTGGTAGTTCTGTAGTGGGTTTTTTTAGACTAGGGTCTGAAGGCGTTTCCCCTTTCCATCTCCTTTTATTATTTATTTTATTGGTTGTGGCACTTACTCTATTTCACGCCTTTAGGAAGTATTTATGAATGGGGATGATATTTTTTTTTATTTTTTCTGTGTTTATGGCATCACCTTCTTTATGATTTTTCTCCATAGCCATGTCTTGGCGGGTTTTGGTACGTTCTCCGCGGGTGTAGTTACGGTTTTTATGGGAATGGGAACATGATTTTCAGTTTCGGGTTCGTTNCATTTTCAGTTTCGGGTTCGTCTGGAGGGATGGCTCCTCATGGTTACCAAGTCGAGGCATCTTCATATTCCGAGTTGTTTACCTACACATCGGATATGGAGGAATCGGCCACTAGTAGCTCGTCGGTCATTCAACCGAGTCATAGGGAACATGCTGCTCCATCCAATACCTTACTCACCCCTGCCCCAGCAGCTCAACAGCCGAATCACCTAGATCAACCATTTGGTGAAGGTGGGGAAAGGGAGGCTCGGGCCCAAGAGCATGCACGCATCTCTTCCGAGGTAGAGGCTATCACAAGCTCCTGCGAGAATTTGGAGGCAGCCATGGTACGGAAAGCCCACATTCTCTTACATTAATACGGGGTAACTCTTTCCGATCCAGAAGATGTCAAGCATGCTCTGCAATTGGCTCTCCATGACGACTGGGAGCACGATATCGATGACCATAAGAGGCATTTCATTTGCTCAGGCGAAACTTCAGAACAACTCGCTGTGAAAGATGGAATACTTTCATTGATGAGCTTAGGGGCTTATGTAACCATCATATAAATGCCAGATATTACATCGATTAGACTTTTTGTTTGAGTTGTTTTTGGGTGGGACGTACTGTGGATGCTTAAAAAACTGATTCAACGAGATATAGATTTGTGTTCCCATTAAGATTTCAAACTTGTCGTCTACTTTCAGGAAATGTTCTGAATAGAGAACTGACAATAATACAACGCTGCATTCTCCGAAGATTGAGGAACATGAAGAGATCTATTAAGAAGAGAGATTTATCCAAATAAATATCTGACCAGTTACATACAATTACAAAATATACGAAAGTTGCCCCTTTTTCATGGGGATTTACCCATTCAAGAAATGCACAAAAGAACAAAACAAACTTCATATATCCCTTTTCTACTCAATCCAGAAACAAGATTTGACATTATTCCGCTTCGTCTCCATTTTCTTGAAAATAAAGGAATGGTAAGCATTACTCATTTGAAACTTTCCCACTGTGATATAATATCTTTTTAAGAAAATAATGCAATAATACGCGGTGAAGAAATAAGGAGATCTTTCTGTAAAGAAATTTCAGTTGAAAAAATCATAGACAAATTACAGCATCAATCGCTAAGAATGTGGAGAAGAACCAAAATTGAATGGTTCCACCTACTCAAAACTAAGAGGGGATGTCGCCTACTACTAAAATCCGAGTTTTTACAACAGTTGCGTTCTTCTATGCAAAAAGAAGACTTAGAAAGAACCAAGAAGATTGGATCCAAAAAAGTATACTTAGGAATTTCCTTCGTTGAGCACAAGAGAATAAAGAGGAATTTATTAAAATCTCTATTCTTATCGAAGAGAAGGAAGGAGAAAAACCTAAATCTTCATACTCGAACAATCAGTCCTATAGTTTACAACCTAAATCTTCTTTATATAGTAATTCGACCTATTGCTTCGCATCCCCCCCATACGTTGACTATGAAGAGAAGAATCAAAAGGATCGAACTACCCACTCATTATTCGGAGGTTAATCATAGAACACCAAAAGTTGTGGTATCTTATGGACCTAACGTAGGTCATATCCTTCACAACATAAGATTAAAAGATCCCATCGGAGCAGAAATGAACGTGGCCAAAATATATAAAGATCGGCATAGTCACTCATAGGGACATCTCTATCCAGATAGAGGATAGTCTAGATCGATTCATGGATGGATTTTTTCATCTATATAGGTATCCCCGTGGATAGAGAGAAAGATAGGGATCCATCTAGATCTTGATTCACTATTTCCATTTTTTTTTTACTTAGTCTTATTAATTGGGTGGGGTTCAGGGATCATGCCCAGCATAATCAAGGTCGTCGCCCCTTCTTCGATAGGGATTTGCAGAGAAATTTGGGTTTCTAGTCCGGGTGGGTGGTCCAGTTGAAGTCGGAAATTTCGATAGAGAACAAAAGATTTAATGAAAAGATTAGCAATAGAAGTGACCAGGTTGCCCTGCCTAGAAAACTCGCTTAGACAAATACTCAATCAATTTTTCGGAAAGGAGGGGTAGTAGGAGTCAAGATATTGCGTATAAATATATATAAAGAGAGAGTCTCTTGAGCGATCGAGAATCTTATGTCAAAAAGACCATGGACGATCTTTTCAGAAAGGAGGAGTCAGTCTTCTTTGAAGATCAAGGAATAAATCGGACAATTATGCCATTCGGAAGAAGTCTTCTATAGAGGGAAAACATGTATCGAGTAAGTGGAGAGGAAAGATCCCCAGAGGTTCTGAAATTATTCCATTCCAGTGGCTCGACCAGTAACCAATTGAGAAAACTCAAAAATCCTTTGTTTCCCGGTAGAACCCTATTTCGCCCAAGTTGTTTTCTACATTTCATTTTTTATTGAGCCGAATCACCATCATTATATTATATATTCATTGTTGGTTTGGCTGCTGATGCAGCGATCCTTCGTAGCCGTCGCTTAGAGTGCAGCCTGCTCACTAAAGACCGTAACGTAAGTGACTTAGTGCTCCATATGGGGAAATGAAAGCAGAATTCGTTCGAGTGCTCCCATATGTTCAATCTTTATTTAACGATTTCCCCAGAGATCTTTATCATTATTGCAACCTCCATTTTGCTCATTCATGGAGTTGTATTTAGTACCTCTAAGAAATATGATTATTCGACGTTAGCCAGTAATGTGGATTACATAGTGTTGCGCGCCTAGGAGGGCAGTACGCTTGGGGATGTAGAGGAGCTATTATCGCCTAGCCTCCTACCCTAACATAATACGACACTGGATTCGGACCATAGGGAACTGTAGCATGGGGGGATGTCTAATCCTTTTGTCGCCGCAAGGGTGGCTAATTGTATGCAGCAGGCTCAAAGACCCCTGGTTCTGGAAGGCACATGAGTCTAAACACTATGTTGAATGTGCGACCGACACTACGTAGGTACTAGTGTAGGTGAGGCGTCGGTCGGTCCAAGAAACGGCGGCAACGACGCGTGGAGTTAGCGACCGAACGTGCTGCAACTTAAGGATCACCAGGAAGCTCTTTCGCTCTATAGGGATCGGGGGGGGCATAGCACAATTCCTCTTGGAGGGGGGTTGGTTTGCCCAGGTGACTGATCCTGCCATAATGTATTCTTACCTATAGCACCGACAACCAAAATAAAGCATACATAGGACGATCTTCATGCGTGAATAGCCGGGAGGAAAGAAAGGGCGGTAGATGATAATGAAAAAGGGCGTCGCGTCTATACGGGCGGGCAGAATAGATGAGCAAAAGGTGCCATGAGGTGAGGAATATCCCGAGTCTCATGTAAGACAATTAAATGCACCCGGAGGTGCTGCCGAGGAACTGGGAGTATTTCTCGAGCACATGATAGGCAATTGAAAGATAGAGCTAGCCTATTCTATGTGGGGAATCAATGCTTCGGGCTGAGCTTACCTTCAGCACCTGGCTTTCCCCGGTGCATATTAGCTTATCTGTGCTTAATAGGTCGGTTTGTTTGGCTTTCTCTCTTAGCCTATTCCAAACCAGTGGATAAAAGTTTCGCTCATGCTAGAGGGTTTTTTTCCACTTAGTGATCGGACTGCTAGTTCACGCAAATCATTAGAAGTTATCACAGACGAGCCACATGTAGGGAAACTTGCACGTGTGGTTCTGACTGGGCTTTCCTGAGGTAGCTAATAACCTTGCTTCTGCTCGCTGCTGGTGCACCTCTACTAACTATTGCCCATTTATTCTGGAAGTATCTTTTTAGGAGGGACAATTTTACATATTTTTGCCAAATATTTCTATTAATAAGTACCGCATGTACCATTTTGATGTGTTTTGAGTCTTCCGACCAGGAGAGGTTTGATGCTTTTGAATTCATTGCATTAATTCCACTTCCTACTCGCGGTATACTCTTTATGATCTCGGCTCATGATTTAATTGCCATGTAGTTAACTATTGAGCCTCAAAGAAAGTCTAAATTTTCCACGGAAGTTGGCTTAAAATATTTGGTCTTAGGTGCATTTTCCTCTGGAATATTATTGTTTAGGTATGGCTGGACAACTACCGATATCAATTAATATCTTTTTTTAGAATAATGTTGTTAAATAGATAAATATCTATCCATATTGTAAACTATCGGATCAGGTATTACTTAGATGTGAAACTTTAAGACCTCATTAGTTGTGATATTGATCTTATGAGGGAGGGGGAGGGGGGACGAAATCAAATAATATATACACTTATAAAGACCCTCTATATAGTTGTCTATCTAGGGCGACCGATCTACATCCCATAGCCCTTGGGCTGTGTCTCGATCTCTTACGTGCGAAATCAGAGGGACATGTTTCTATGGAGATTCCCCTTGGTCCAATTCCACACATTATGACGAAAAGAGAGTCGGCGTGGCATCAAGTGAAGATTTAGGGAAGTAAAGATAAATTCCCTTATGGGGTATTCTGAAGGTGTAACCTAGGCAACGAAAAGAGGCCCGATACTTTAACTAGAAGAGCATCCAGTTGGTTCACCAAACCCCAACCCAGTGTCACATGTTCTCCAGGTCCGAAGGGATCCAGTGCCCANACCCAGCGTCACACGTTCTCCAGGTCCGAAGGGATCCAGTGCCCAACTACCGACTCCTCCCGGAATTTCGTTATCGGAGCCGAGCCTGGAACGGCCGTTAGTGGACACTCACTACTTTTCACCTGTTAGAGAGGCCCTCTTTAATACATTAAGAAAAATGGTCACAGGGGCAAGAAAGACTCAGTCATAGGAACTTAGACCACCTACGCGCAACCAAATGAAAACCACCTTGACCAGATCAGAGTGAAACAACAATGTCGGAATTAGGCCGCCCCTTGGCTTGAAGAATACACACGTGGCCACCTGCTTTCCCAAAAGAAGGGGAGATCCGCTACTTACTGCTCATAGTTATTTTTCGACCTATACTATAGTAAAGTCGTCCGCCTATCTTTCTTCTTTCTTTTTATTCTATTCACATCAGATTTTATAGTTTTACCAATTAAAGCTGAAAAAGGGGAAAGAAGAGAGCTTTGGGATTTGCTCACTTCTTAATTTGGAGTTATGAAGATTCTCAATGTGGGGTGGAATAGTGTAGGAATGCTAGTTCTTAGAGAAGGAAATCGTTCCTCTCTACATCATAATTGGCTAGAATGTTTCCTATCAATAGAGCTATCACGTATGCGCAAAGAATCACTTTTTTTGCTCGATAAAGTCTGTTCCTCACAGCAGAACCAGTGTAAATAGGTTTTAGGTCAAGTGATCCTATATGCAAGTTTGAAAGTTGTTACCCTGAAATGAAATAGTATTCCACATAAATTGTTAGTTATTATCCTGCATTAGATATTTTCTAGGAATCTTAAGGTTAAGGCGAGCAATCTGTAGGTATTCCTCCACTGACCATTATAGCAGGGATTCCAGTTGAGGCTTCCCCTTTCGAATGATTCAGTGCTCTTTTCAACCGGCGATTTTAGCCTTATCAGTGCTCTCGGAAAACCAAATCAATTAGGTTTGTAAATCAGCTCACTTTCCCAATCGAAATGAATTCAAAACACGAGACACAATACTTGCAACACGAGAATCGAATCAAGGATCACCCCCCTTCTATATCATTTATGCTTTTACAGAGGGGATTAGCTCAATTCATAGCCTTCCTTCGGGTTATAAGGTTAAGGCAAGATGAACAATGCGGCTAAGCGTGCAGATTATTGGTTTGTCGCGAAGAACTATGGTAGAGTAGTTTATGAATGTCTACGTGGTGGACTTGATTTTGCCAAAGATGATGATAATGTGAAATCCCAACCATTTATGCTTTGGAGAGACCATTTCTTATTTTGTGCTGAAGCTATTTATAAAGCACATGCTGAAACAAGTGAAATCAAAGGGCATTATTTGAATGCTATTGCGGGTACATGCGAAGAAATGATCAAAAGAGCTGTATTTGCCTGAGAATTAGGAGCTCCTATCGTAATGCATGACTACTTAACAGGGGGCCACAAATACTAATTTGGCTCATTATAACCGAGATAATGGCCTACTTCTTGACATCTACCGTGCAATGCATGCTGTTATTGATAGACAGAATAATCATGGTATGTACTTTTGTGTACTAGCTAAAGCTTTACGTTTATCTGGTGGAGATCATATTCATGCGGGTACAGTAGTAGGTAAACTTGAAGGAGACAGAGAGAGTCAACTTTGGGCTTTGTTGATTTATTGCGCGATGATTATGTTGAAAAAGATCGAAGCCGCGGTATCTTCTTCACTCAAGATTGGGTCTCGCTACCATACCACAAGGCTAGTTGAGTTCACAGGTTTAGTTGCATGTACCCTTTTTTGAATCGATATTTTTGTGGTGTTCAGTGTACCCTAAGTACAAGATCGAAAAGCATGCACTAAATGGATGCATTGAGATTCCGTAAGTAAGTCAGTGAGTGCTTTCTAAGAAAGAAGGGCTTGGAAGAAGAAAATGAAATAGGAACAACCGTGCTGGTCATAATATATCCACTTTCATATTGAAGGAAGAACTAGCATGAAAGTTCCATTTCAAGGAAGGACGACGTACCATGATACTTTCTATTTTGTCGAGCCATGCTTTGGTCTCTGGTTTTGATGGTTGCACGTGCTAAAAATACGGTACATTCCGTTTTGTTTCCCATCCCAGTCTTTCGCGACACTTCAGGTTAACTTCTTTTGTTAGGTCTCGAATTTTTCGCTATGATCTTCCCAGTAGTTCATATAGGAGCTGTAGCTGTTTCATTCTTTTTCGTTGTTATGATGTTCCATATTCAAATAACATAGATTCACGAAGAAGTATTGCGCTATTTACCAGTGAGTGGGATTATTGGGTTGATCTTTTAGTGGGAAATATTTTTCTTTTTAGATAATGAAAGCATTCCATTACTACCAACCCAAAGAAATACGACCTCTCTTAGATATACAGTTTATACCGGAAAGGTACGAAGTTGGACTAATTTGGAAACATTGGGCAATTTACTTTATACCTACTATTCTATCTGGTTGTTGGTTCCTAGTCTTATTTTATTAATAGCCATGATTGGGGATATAGTACTGACTATGTAGAGGATTACTAAGCTGAAAAGACAGGATGTATTCTGACAAAATGCTATTGATTTTAGGAGGACTATAATGAGGAGGACGACTGACAAACTCACGATCTACTAAAGGGCAAGTAACTTAATTGGTTTGAATCAAATTCGTGAGTAGATGAGAAATTGTTGCACCATGGACTCAGTCTTATTCAGTAGTGGCAGCAAATCCTTCTCTATTCTACAATCTAATCTTGTCTTTTGAAAATTGTTCGATCTTAAATCTCCGTTCTCCCTTACAACTCCTTCTGGGTGTCTACTAGTATCCTAGGCACCTTAATAGCTTATTCAAACAAAAAAAATGAATTGATAGAGGAAGATGAATGTGCAATTCCATTTCAATTTAATGGTTCTACTGCTACTGCTTCCTTTAGCAGCTCCAGTATCGGCATCGGCAACATTCCCAATTGAGGTGATTCTATCACTTTCTNTCGGCAACATTCCCAGTTGAGCTGATTCTATCACTCTCACTTGCAGCCTAGTCTGTAACAAGAACCATGGCATTCGATGCTTCCTGTACTGCTCCTGTCTAGCAAAGAGCCAAAGATCGTAGCGTGTCTACTATTGCTAGTGATTTCACCCATTCCTCATATAAAGTAAGAAAGAAGTGCCACAACTTCCTTTCCTAATTCAAATCGTGACATTGGTAATCCCGCATCTGAGATGAGTAAGACTAGTAATTTTCACTAAGCCAAATCTCTTTACTTAAATGAAAGGAATGCCATAGAATGAATACGGGATTTACTTGTCTATGTATCGTTCCATTCGATCCACCACCCAAGGCCAGGCTGATCAAACCTATTGTTTTTGGGTTTGATCCAGCAAGTAATCCATAAGCACGAGTGGAAGCATATCCAGAAGCTGATACTAACAGCAGTAGAGAAAGCCCCTTACTAATAGAAAAAAGAGGCATATGTGTTGATGATAACGAGATCCGTACCGATAGCACCAATAGCATAACATCCCTTCCAGTTACCTTTATTAGTAAGTATAGCCATCACCCATGTCTGACGATCTAACCCCATACCAAGAAGCCTTTATGGAGTGGAGCATTTCATGATCTAAGGGCTTGATTTGGTATATGATTGGTTGGGGGGTATAGTCTTGTGATTAGGATGAGTAAGTTATCTGTCAAGATGTTGGACATAGGGTTGAACCAACGACCTTTATCACGCTGGGTGAAGAATTTATTAGCCCCTCTTATGATGTGGAACACTACTCTATGTGAAAAAGGTGCTTTGCATAAGGTCTAGTTCCTTGGGCATTGGATTGGGTTGGTTGGATCAAGAGAAGGTGCATCCAAGCCTTGGTGGACTGGCCGGCGCCATATAGAGACGAAGTAGGGTAGAAATATCTGAAGGTGGTATTGACTTGCGAAAGAAAGAGCTTCAGAAGGTTGGCCAGCACACAAGAAAGCAGAAGGATAGCTATAGACGTGGGGGATTTATTTAAAAATAAAGTGGTTTCAATAAAATAAAACAGGGAACAAGCCCAGGATAGGGCTTTGCAGGGACCAGTCAGTGGTGAGGAAAGCAGTAGCTTGCTTTCGACCTAAGAGGGAAGCGCAAGTGGAAGATCGACTGGAAGAGAGAGGATAGAGGAAGCTTACTCAACCATCACTGGATGGGACCGGATCCTGAGAAAACGACTTATTCCTTGCGACCCATATCCCTATCTTTGGAAATAAGTCACTTTTCCTCCCCAATCGCAAATGACTCATTTTTTCTCTGTCCCTGTCTTTTTGAAAAAGCTCTGGTTTTCTATCGGTGCGAGGGTCCGATTCGGAACTTGCCGATATGCTATATTGACAGCCGATACAACTTGAAAGCGAGACCCATCACTCTACTCCTACTCGAAAGATCGCATGCATTGAAAAACTATTCGACAGACTGACAAAGCAACCTTATGTTAATAACACCTCGAAGTTCTCTTCTTCCTTTTGTTTCTTGTGTGGGGCTTTTGCTGCTTGTGGCTTTTCAAGCATATCTTAAGATTAACTCCCCAGAAGCTCCAAGCCTTAACTACAATCTTCTTCGGTGCTCTCTTTTTATTTTTAGAAATTTTACCGGGGCTGGAGAGTGTTTATATTTATAAATGGATACACGGGCTAGACCTTCTTCTTTTCATTCTTGGTCTTATTGTTTTCGTTGAGAAGGAGATGTCATAAAAAAAAGGTCTTAGTCCTAACTCTGGATTCTAAAAAGCAAAAGAAGCGTGAGTCAAATTAATTGATATGGAGTTTATTTCCAAGGGAGGGAAAGGTAAAACTGGATACAAAGTCCCCTTTTTGATTTATAAGCACATTTTCCTTTACTAGCCAAGAAGATAGGATAAGAAGGGGGTTTCTTCTACCTTTGAAGTCATTATGCTTACAGGTGTGGAAAGGATTTTTCCGAGAAGCCCAGAAAAAGGAAGAAGATTTTGGGGAAATAAGGGCCCGTGGAGTCTTTCCCGTTCCCCTGTGTTTAGGAGGATGGATACCTTTGAGTCTACGACAAGCTTTCTAAAAAAAAATTTTTACGGCTCTCGATCGAATGCGACTGCACCTATACCAGTTTTCTTCGACCTTCATTCCCTTCCTGCAGCCAAAGTGATAGCGGCTGTAGCCATGCACCGGTAATGTGTGGAAGAGGGTAAGTTTTCTATGTGGATAGGACGTACCAAGACCTTTTGCATCTTTCAAAAAAAATATCTAAAAAGAATTTTGTGTTGGGTCCTGAGGACCAAGATGGCCGAAAATCAAAACCTAAATCAGGGGTTGATCATCGAAGCCAGGGCAATAACGATGAAGGAATTTGAGTGCTGATGTAGCTAAAAGCCACCTTCATAGTGGATTCATTAGGGTCATCACCTTTATCTATTAAGCCTCACATNTTCTACCCAACTAGTGGAAGTATCCACTGCTTGTTTGCTTTATCTGTTAAGCCTCACAGCTATGGGACTTCCTAAAGCAAATTGAAATCGTAGTTTCTCATCACAAGACCACCAAGATCTTCGACTTAGCCTCCCAAAGGTGATCCACCCCCAACCAGGAGAAGATAACGAAAGGGAGACAAAGTCCTAACAAAATCATAACAAAAGGTACCCATTCCATCTATCATATCAGTCGATCCGATTCGTTCTTATCAGGCGGCAAGAGAGAACTTATGACTTTGCGGATGGAGAGGGATTCGAACCCCCGGTATTCCTAGAAATACTTCGGTTTTCAAGATCGACTCTTTCAAGCATAGTCCAAGCGGACCCACTTAAAATCTTTATTAAACTATAACCAGCAATCATATTAGCAAATAAACGTATTCCTAAGCTTAATCCGCGAAAACAATAAGAAATTAGCTCAAGGAATACTAAAAAAGGTGCTAACGGCAGTGGAACTCCTGCGGGTAAGAAAAAGGTGAAAAAATGAAGCCTATGTCTTTGAAATGCCACTATAGTAATGCCAATAAAAATAGAAAATGAGAGAGCCAAAGTAATGAGAAAATGACTTGTCACTGTGTAGCTATGAGGTATCATACCCTGAAGATTACAAAATAACAAAAAAAAAAGAAAAGTGACCAAGATGCAAGGGAAAAACATTCCGCCTATTTGTTCCTTTACCAGGTTCAGCACGAAATCATAAAGAAGCTCTACCAAGGATTGCCAAGCATTTGGGACTAAGTTTCCTCCTTTTTTAGTAACAAAATGAATCAGAAGTAGGAAAAAACTAAGAGTTAGCAGCATGAACAAAGATGGATTTGTGAATGAGAAATAGAAGTTTTTGATATTCATAGGAATCAATGGGACAATCTCAAATTGGTCAAGTGGGGAGGATGTCGTCTATCCCATTAGCTTCAGACCTTCTTGAAAGGCTTCCCCGGATACTCCGTTTTGGATTAAATCATCTACAATAGACTGCATAAAAGGAACATTGTTGCTTTCCCTATGTAGCGCCTCAGCCATAACCAAGGCCCTTTCAAGATCTTGCATTAATGCCTCACAATTCTCGCGTATCGCACATTGAAGCTCTACTACACGCTCATCGCTAGGATTAAGACCGAGACAATCCTCAAAAATACCAGCACAATCATCCCGAGTACCGGACGCTTGACCACTAGAAAAGTTAGTTAATTTACTCGCAGAAGGTAGATCATTGGAACTTGAATTAATCCTATTGACTAGCCTAGGGGTCACCTAGTAAGAGGAGGAAGAATGAAGAGCATTCTCTATAAATAGAAGACCTCCTACTAGAGAGAGAAGGAGGAGGGACGACAGAGAGTATGACCAGAGAGAGAGAAGGAGGAGGGACGACAGAGAGTATGACCAGAGCACGACCGGAGAACTAGCCGGAAACTTCAGACAACGACCGTCTACAATCGTCCGGACCTCACCAGAACGAGGACCTCCGACCTGAACCACTTTCTACCAACGATCATTGAACTATGGTAGGCTTGATCCCCATCTTATGGGGTACGTAGGCAGCCCTTTACAGGGTCCAACTACTAATATACAATAACCATGAAGGAGGAGAAAAACAGAGAATTGACCGGAATATTTGAAGAGCAACTACTGACGACTGTTTACCACCGTCTAACCTCCATCAGAACGAGTATCTCCGCCCTAATCACTATTTATAATCTCTATAATTTATTTGGGCTTATACCTGAAGTAACACTTTACACCTCTTCATTCTCAATCCGGCCCTCCGTCTCATATTTGAAACCAACGGACCGACCAAAGACGTCTTTTGTTGCATCGCTTGAGCATTTTTTGATCCATAAAGCGTTGAAGCTCTTGTCTCCGGTTACAGACGACACATCGAATGGGGGAAGTGTTGATGATGTGAGGAAGCTCGATGAGATGATGTTTGAGAGGGAGAAACGATGGTTAAACGAAATTCCGGCATATCCTGTTGAATTTCCGATTAAGGTTTATGTATACGAGATGCCGAAGAAGTTTCCTTTGATCTTCTCAGGTTATTTCACAATACTTACAAAGAGACGTCAAATGCTATCTAATGGCAGCCATGTGCATCGTCTAATCGAACATGTATTGCTGATTGTCTGTGTTTTTTAAGCTCTGCAATTCTGGTGGCTTCACGAAAGAGAGAGAAGGAATAAGCTTTTATGATATTGACCATTTATTTTATATGTTAGATTTTTCTTGTTGAGTTCATCTGTCCGATTGGTAATATTCGTGGATCGATCAACAATTGATGGAACTGAAACCACCATCAACTTTACTTTCATTAAACTGCTGCTTGATTGTCTCTTTTAAGTGAACCTTGTGATCAGATATTGTAGTTTTGTTCAATTGTTTCTCCTTCGCTTGTAGGCAGAATAACTTACCAAATTTTTTATATTGCAGCATTCTATTGACTATTAGCTCTGGGCTGATCTGATCTCTCATGAATCTGAAAGGCGTTTGAAAAGTGTTGTGAGGGTCCATCGGCAGCAGGATGCCAACTTGTTCTATGTTCCGTTTTTCACTACAATCAGCTTTTTCTTGTTGGAGAAAAAGCAATGCAAAGCACTCTATAGGGTGTGAGTGAGCTTTGATTTCTATCATTATATCGTACTTGCAATTTAAATAATAACGTTTTTGGGTAATTCACTCGCATCGTCATATGCTTTATCTGAAAACTAGCAAGCTGATTCAACACTTTAAACGTGTGTTCTGAATGGACCCAACATTTCATACCGGGTGTCTAACACAGGAGATGCCGAAGAACGTTTGAATTTATACCCTCGTAGATGCTGTTTGTAAATTGTACCACATCTTATGGTTACCTAAAATATTTTTGATCGCTAAAGGTGATTCCAGTTTTCCTACTCAGAGAACTCAAGGCAACCAAATAGTATATCGCGTGTGAATTTTTACAATCTGCTCTTTTTCGGCTTTTAGTTGATTTAGTTTAAGCTTGTCTCATGGGAGATCTGTTACTTGAAAAATGTGAGATACCATATGTTCATGCTACATCTTTTTAATTCTTCTAGGTCTGAGGGAAGGGATCACATATTTCCTATTCACCATCCATGGTCTTTCAAGTCCGTCCGCAAATATGTGAAAAACACAATCTGGCTTTTACCCGAAATGGACTCTGGGAATTGGTAAATCTAAATCTTCTTACGTTACTGATTCTAAGTCATGTAATCTGCTCTCTTAGCTATACTTTGTTGATTCTGTTTTGGCATGATCTTGTAGGTATAAGCCTGCAAGTTTCACTGGAGAAAGACCTTATTCTTCCTTATGTTTCCAATGTTGATATTTGTGATACCATGTACTTGTCAGAAAGTGCACCGATGAGGACCATGCTACTTTTTTCCAAGGGCAACATGAATGATGTGAGAATCTTGCCTCTTCAAAGTCTACGACTTTATAAGCTACATAAAATGCTCTTTCTCTTTTCTTTCTTGGTGGCTTTTTGGATATTCCCGTGAAAGTTTGGAATACCTTTTTTTTTATGTGGATAATAGTTGAAATACCTCATTGAACTGCTGTCAGTCTTTCTTTTTCATACTTCTCTTTCAAAGTCTGTGTTGCATGATTTATGTGTTAAATTGATTGTTGTAGGGAGGTAAAATACAAGCAAAACTCGGTACATATTTAGGTGATGTCAACGATGTATTAATTTATGAGGGAACTGCAGGAGAGGGAGGAAAGCTAGCAGCCCAAGGAAGCATGCGTAGGTATATTATGGGTTGCTTCCTGACCCATTTGGTTGTAGTACATAAAAAAAATGTAACTTTCAACTTTTTTCTAATTACGTCTGCCATCTATCAGATCTTTATTCTGTTTGTGTCTTGCTGGTGATACACCATCTTCAGCGAGGTTGTTTGATGACATTGTCAGTGGATGAATACTTGTTATAGTCAATGATGAGTTGGAATTTCCTTTTGAAGGTATACTTAATTACAGGAAGGTGTGTCAGATATCTATTAAATTGGTGCTCTCAGTTTTAATCCTTTCTGTCTGGAAAGTTAATATATGTGACGAAGTATGTCTGACACTTCGCTTTCTTTTGTGTTGTTTTTGTTTTTCCTCTCAGGTTGATGTGCTTGTTTCCTCTAATGATGCAATACAGCCAAGGTGGCTGGTAAATCATCTACGAAGCCTAAACCCCATGCGAATCAAGGAAATGGAACATAACCTTGCACAAGTAAGAATATACTTTTCACAAATTTTCACGAACTTTGATCCTACAAGATGGAATTACAATGTTTTCATAGTTCACCTTACACGACCTCACTCGTGCAGTGTATCTGTATATATATACTAAGTAGTGTGATTGTTTTCTACTTTTTCAGTACTCATGATATTTTTTATATACAAGCCTTGCTCAGCCATTAGGTCCAGAGGACTTGACATGGAGAATGATATGTAACTGATTACCTTGATTGTTCAGCCACCATGTGGGTTGGGCTTACTGATTAAAATCTTCTTAGTTACTAGTTACCTTTGATCATGAATTCAATCTCAGTCTGTAAAATTGACGTAGAACTTACTGCAATGTCTGAATCTAAGATTCACAAAAATCTTGATGTACTCGTTGCAATGGCAGATCGCTGGAAAGCTGGTGAATATCAAGTTTCACAGAAGGAGGTCACAATGGGTCGTGAAAGGATCTCGGGGTCTTTGTAGATGCGATTGCTGGATATCCAATTCTACAGCGTCAAATAAATTGAGTCCTCTCTTGTCGTAAGATTGATTCATATATGCTAAATGTTTAACCTATTGATTCACCGTTACTTACCACTTTATATACTGTATGCTCATGAGTCATGGCCATCACAAAATCTTATTATTTTAAGGGCATGATTGAGACTAAGTCCCTTGGACCAAGGCCAGAGTGTTAGTTTGGAAATAACACCAAATGTACGATAATGATCTGATATGTGACTAAAATATCTATTTTTCTCTTGTTTACCAAAGGGATTCTTGTTGTATCTTGCATACGAAATATACGTCGAAATCACAGTCAAGTCACTTGAGTAAGTGTTTTAGAAACCAATCCGCCTTAAGTAATCTGTAGAAACTTTTGGACTGATATGTTGGTTCGACGTGTGAATAGCATAAATTTTCATTAATCACAAAAATATTCAAAACAAAAACACTGCAGCATCTTAGATACATATATTGAATTTAAATTGTTTTGGTAGACGGGGACATGTATGCTTAATTAATATAATGAGAATTATTCGTGGTTAGTAGTTAGTCCTTGAATATGAAATATGAACATATTTTGATCAATGCAGCGTACACATGTTACATCATCTTAAATATAAAAGTGTACCGCGTATTTCCTCTTTTTTAACAATTCCCAAAATTATCTCATTGTCTCTTTCAGTGTGCTGACGTTTTTGAGTCCCGAAATAATCGCTCCCTTCGCCATTCTACATTTTTCCTCATAGTATTTTATTGGTAAAAGTACAAAAAACAACAATTGTTTTTGTTTTCTAACTTCTGTTTCCTTCAATCTTAAAAGAGATTTGTGCTTCTTTTTCTGTCATAAAAATTATGTAGTTTTAGGACGAGGTTTGCGGGGTAGAAAATTTGCCTCTTCTTACTTTTTTTTTCTTATTGAATTGTATTTTCTACTTTTTTACTCAGTGGATAAACAAAAATAAATTAATTAGTAAAGTACTGAATAAAGGTAAAGGTAAAATCGAAAAAACATAAATGCTTTAACAGAAAATAGTATTAAATAAAATATGTTTCATCGTAATTAGCAACACCGTATATTAAGAAAAGTTTATTGGAGGGTGGATTTTGATGGATTTAGAAATCCACAACACATGACTTGAATATGGATGTCCAAATCAATGCTTAAATAGCACATAATTTGAATATAGATTTCAAAATCATTGATTAAATAACACATGATTTTGTATGGATTTCCAAATTCATTAAAATCCACCTTTCAATAAACCCTCTAAGTGTGTGAATGGTGAAGGGTAAAAATGCGAATTTATGAAAAAAGAAAAAAAATTCACCAATCACCTACAAAAGTGAAAAGCGGGACGGGTTTTATTTATTGGTTCGCGAATTGATTTGCGGTTTTCGCAGTGTAACTATTGGGCCGCGAATTCAAAACTTGACCACTTCATATTCCATTGGTTCACTTGAAATCCGTGAACAAGTTTTTTCATTTTACTTTTAATTAAAACTAGTTAGTGACCCGGCTTTCGGTCGGGATTTGATTGCAAAAGTGAGAAAAATGTATTTAGAAATTTATGACTTAATTAAGTTGTTTATTGTACATAAATTTTGGAAGTCATATTACATTTTCATCAAAGAGTAATAATGTTAAAAGTCATGAGCTTTCTGTCTTTCTTGACATTATGTCTTTCCAAAATTGCAAAAATCTTGCAAAATATTTAGAGTTTTAACTAGCTTTCACATCCGACAAAGGGAGATGAAAGGATATCATATTGATCGATTAATAAGAAAAAATAATAGAGAGAAGTTATATTTGTGAATTAAATATAATGTAGTGAGTAAAATTTGTCATTACTCAAAATAATTTATTTGTGTTTTCATTAACACATATTGAATATGGGTATATGAGGAGAAATTATGTGCATGAACAAAACATATAGAGTTGAGAATAAATTAAATACATTCACAAAAATTATGATTTTTAACCATTATAAATGAAATGTTTAACTTGATAGAAACTTTCATTTTCACTGACGCTCGTGTAAATATTAAGTTACTGAGCGTCACTATATTCATAAATAGTCTACATATATGTAGTAAATTAAATTTAATAGCTATTCTATAACAAATTTATATGAAATTTTAATTGTAATATCTTTGTATAAGAAAAATTATAAAAAGTAGGTTTCATATTATATTTTTATTTTTGATATTAATTTTAATTTAATATTAAATTAGTATATATATCCAAAATTTTTATCATTTGTCTTAAATTATAGTTTAAAATTTATCATTTATTTTTAATAATGGTTTAAAATTTAGAGAAATTTTAAGAAATGCCTTTTTCAATGTACCCCTTCACAAAAATGCCCTTGGAATTTAACTTTTTAAAATATGCCCCTCTCTAATAAAAAATGATGAAAATACCCTCAAAAATTTTTAACAAAATTTTTTGTAATTACTTATTCAGAAAAACAAAAATTTTCAGCCAAAAAATAAATTTCCAGTAAAAAAAAACAATTTTCCCGCCAAAAAAAAAATTCCCGCCAAAATTTTGAATAATTCACTTATAAAGTTTTATAAAATTTTTATAAACACCTTATAAATTTTTATAAAGATATTATAAATTTTCATAAACACCTTATAAATTTTTTATAAACACCTTATTGATTTTTTATAAACACCTTATATATTTTTTATAAACACCTTATAAATTTATAAGATACCTTACAAGTATTTATAAACACCTTATACATTTTTATAAAGACCTTATAAATTTTTAATAAACATCTTTTAAATTTTTATAAAGACCTTATAAATTTTTATAAAGACCTTATAAACTTTTATAAAAACCTTATAAATTTTTATAAAGACCTTGTAAATTTTTTATAAACACCTTATAAATTTTTAAGATACCTTATAAATATTTATAAATACCTTATAAATATTTATAAACACCTTATAAATTTTTAATAAGTACATTATAAAATTTTATATGTACCTTATAAATTTTTTACAAACATCTTATAATTTTTTTATAAACACATTATAAATTTATAAGATAACTTATAAATTTTATAAGCTTTCTTATAAAAGTTTTTGGAGGGAAAACAATTTTGGTGAGAAAAAATTTTTTGGCGGGGAAAAAATATTCTAAAATGGAAAGAAAATTTGACAAAAAAATATTTTTTGGGAGGGAAACTTTTTTTGAAAAATATAAAAAATAATAATATAAGAGTATTTGAGTCTCTTTCTATAATAAATGACATTTTTTGAAAATGTCCAACAAATAGAAGCAGTGATGAAAATGTCTTCTCTTGAGGTGCATTTTTGTAATTCCCCTAAAATTTATAATTTATTTTTAGTAATGATTTAAAATTAAGAAGTTAATTTAATAGTGGGTGATAATGGATATAGAACTAAGATTTGTTGGGGAAAAACCTAATTTACAAATAAACTTAGGGTATTTTTACAATTTAACCAAAACTTTACAATTTTTACAAGAAAATCACACTAATTTTTTGTTATTGTGATAGCAAATGCCCCCATTATAATACATGTATATCCGCCCATAGTGATAATGTGACATTCTAAGAATAAATTTATATATATAGATTTCAATACTTTTTTTTCATTTTTCTTTTAATTAAAATTTCAATATTTCATAAACTTTCTACTTCTCTCTCTATCACACTGTAACTTTTTCGTTTTCAATACTACAACTTTTAATTGATGATGGTTCATTTACTTTTTTCAACTTTGAATTAATTGTTCGAATTTAATAAAAGAAAAAAAAGAAAAAGAATTAATACCATTAAATAACACAACAATATACAACTTTCATATTTTATTATTTAATAACATGTTACACATATTTCTTTTTAGAAGTATTAAATCTTTTAGGATTTGATAATCGATTTGTCCAATTAAAGAAAATTTTTTAACAATATTTCTTAAATATTATGTGATACTTGTCATACGTATGTAATATTTATATACGATATATGTCTATACATGTATCAATTCAACTTAACTGATATGTATATTAATACAATTAAATTTATTTAGGATTTTATCATATGAATTCAGCAAATTTAATGGTTTTTTAATAATTTAAAATTTTCTTATCAATTAAATAATTTTATTATAATAACTTTTATTTATAATATTATTCAGAACCATATCATTTTTATATTTTCACTAATTACAATTTTTTTTGTCCTATACTGTTTTATTGTCACCAATCAAAACATGTTTTGTCCCACCTTTTTAAGTTGTGACCAGTCGAAGTCTAATTATTCACAAAAAAAATTTTCAATTATAAAACTTGGATTTAGCAATCTATAATTTTTTAAGCCATCCAGTTTTCAAAACTTGGATCATTTTTTGATGGGAAGTAAATTTTTTTGTACCCCTAGACAATAGATAAAAAGAGATAAAATATCAAGAAATAATTGCGTCAAACGCGTAAAAGAAAAAGAAAAAAAAAATCGGACAAGATTTAAAAACTAAAAGAGACTTTCCTATAGAGTCTCGCTTACATTGTCCGAGAAAAAAAAACAAAACAAAACGTTTGAAAAAAGAAGTCGCTGTCCCGTCCACTTGTTTTCCCGGCGGCGTTCCACCTTCGTCTTTGCTGTCTCACCGCGTCGATATTTTTACTACTTCACTAATAAAGAAAATGAAATCAATCACAGATCTTCCCTCTTGATGTCTAGTCTCTATTCATCAAATTTTGGCAATTCCTTTACCTTTTTCTTTGTTTCATATATATTTTAAGATCTTCTAATGTATTATAATATATAAATTAAGAAAATTGGGGATACTTGTTATCGTAACGTGTATTAGTTAGCAGGAGTGCTTAAGTATTTGCTCACGACTAAGTCCTTTTCTCCTCTTCTTCTACATCTCTCTCTCTTTTTCTCTATCCCTGTCACTATCGTTTCTCGATTTATCAAATGCATCAAAATATCCAGTTGGGTTGCACGACACGACCACGTTGAATACTTCAGAGAGATTTGGTAAGAAGAAACGTGTATACTTCTCTTAATTCCTATAACCTGAAGATCTGAGTTTCTTCTTCTCACCTCTTCTATCACGGATACTTAAGGTATTGTATGCAAATCAGCTTTCTTATTATTCTATCTTTTTCTTTAAGTTCGTGGTGGGATCATCTCTTTTTGTCTGAATGTCAATCCCGTGCCCACTTTCTCTCTTTTTCACTTCTGGGTTTGAATTTCTGAGAGAAAGATGTTTGGGGGTTTTCGAGATTTTATTGGATTTGAAAGTTTGAAACTACTGTTGCTTGTAGGGTTTTCGTCTTTATAGCTTTAAAGGTATTATTACCTATATGTTGTTGTTTGATTCTCGGATTTGAATTTTTTCTGAAAAACAATGTTTTCCTTTGTATGGAGATGGTGATGATGATGATGAGTTTGTAATTGATTTGAAGTATTTAGATCCATGGATTGATGTGTTTACTTGCTGATGTTTTGAATGAAATTATGTTTTAAAGACTTGTGCTAGATTATGAGGATTGAGACGTATTTGTTTCCTCTTTTGCTAACCTTTTTTGTTGTTGCATCTGCTTACTTGTTTCTCTAGGGATCTACCAAGGTAGATCAAGAACAATGGCATCAAATAAGCATTACAGTAAAAGTCGATCAAATCTTTCAAACAGCTCTGATATTGCGGAGCCTGGAAGGCCACCTGTTCCTCCTTCAGTCACTTTTGCTCGAAGAACTTCATCGGGTCGCTACGTTAGTTACTCGAGGGATGATCTCGATAGCGAATTGGGCAGTGCTGATTTCATGAACTATACGGTTCACATTCCTCCAACTCCAGATAACCAGCCAATGGACCCTTCCATTTCTCAGAAAGTCGAAGAGCAATATGTCTCTAACTCTATGTTCACTGGAGGTTTTAACAGCGCCACAAGGGCTCACCTTATGGACAAAGTGATTGAGAGTGAGACTAGTCATCCACAGATGGCTGGTGCTAAAGGGTCGTCTTGTGCGATCCCTGGCTGTGACGCTAAAGTTATGACGGATGGGAGAGGTCAAGATCTTCTTCCTTGTGAATGTGACTTTAAAATTTGTAGAGATTGCTTTATAGATGCAGTCAAAACCGGCGGTGGGATTTGCCCTGGGTGTAAAGAACCGTACAAGAACACAGATTTGACCGATCAGGCTGATGATAACGGTCAGCAAAGGCCTATGCTGTCTGCAAGTGGCGGATCAAAGATGGAGAGAAGATTGTCGTTGATGAAGTCAACTAAATCAGCTTTGATGAGGAGTCAAACGGGGGACTTTGATCACAATCGGTGGTTGTTTGAGACAAGTGGAACTTATGGTTATGGGAATGCTTTTTGGACAAAGGACGGGAATTTCGGAAGCGGTAAGGATGGAGATGGAGATGGTGACCATATGGAGCCGCAAGATTTGATGAGCAAACCTTGGAGACCACTTACTCGAAAGCTGAAAATTCCTGCTGCTGTTATTAGTCCATACAGGTATAATAAAGTGTGTTCCTTTTTATTGTTTAGCTTTACTAAATCCCACTAATCTACAATCTCAGAAGAATATTCTTTCTTTCTTTTTTCCAGGCTTTTGATTTTTATCCGTATAGTTGTTCTAGCATTGTTCTTGACTTGGAGAGTTAAGCATCAAAACCCAGATGCTGTCTGGTTATGGGGAATGTCTGTGGTCTGTGAGCTTTGGTTCGCCTTTTCTTGGCTTCTTGATCAGCTGCCTAAGCTATGCCCGATTAACCGTGCCACTGATCTTCAAGTTCTAAAAGAAAAATTCGAAACACCGACAGCAAGCAACCCAACCGGGAAATCCGACCTTCCTGGACTCGATGTATTTGTCTCTACTGCAGATCCCGAGAAAGAGCCCCCTCTGGTCACTGCTAATACCATTTTATCGATTCTAGCTGCAGACTATCCGGTTGAGAAGCTTTCTTGCTATGTATCTGATGATGGAGGGGCGCTTCTCACTTTTGAAGCTATGGCTGAAGCTGCGAGTTTCGCAAACATTTGGGTTCCTTTTTGTCGTAAACATGTGATCGAGCCAAGGAATCCAGACTCCTACTTTAGCTTAAAGAGAGATCCTTACAAGAACAAAGTGAAGTCTGATTTTGTAAAGGATCGAAGACGGGTTAAGCGTGAGTTTGATGAGTTCAAAGTCAGGATTAACAGCTTGCCTGATTCGATCAGGAGACGTTCTGATGCATACCATGCCAGAGAAGAAATTAAAGCCATGAAGATGCAGAGGCAGAACAGGGACGATGAGCCTTTAGAGCCCGTGAAGATTCCGAAAGCTACTTGGATGGCTGATGGTACTCACTGGCCGGGAACTTGGTTGACTTCTGGTAGTGACCATGCCAAAGGTGACCACGCCGGTATCATTCAGGTACAATCTCGATTTCAAAAGCTTTCTTCTTTGAGAAAATGGAATAGCCATATTAATTCAAAATGTCATTTGTTTCCTCACTATCTCATTTTGTTTCTCGATTAATGCAGGTGATGTTGAAGCCACCAAGTGATGAGCCATTACATGGAGTATCCGAAGGCTTTCTTGATCTAACTGATGTGGATATTCGACTCCCACTCCTCGTTTATGTTTCTCGTGAGAAGCGACCTGGTTATGATCATAACAAGAAGGCCGGTGCCATGAACGCCCTAGTCAGAGCTTCTGCCATTATGTCAAATGGACCATTCATACTAAATCTTGACTGTGATCATTACATATACAACTCTGAGGCACTGAGAGAAGGTATGTGCTTCATGATGGATAGAGGTGGCGATAGACTTTGCTACGTTCAGTTTCCGCAGCGGTTCGAAGGTATTGACCCGTCAGATCGATATGCTAATCACAACACTGTCTTCTTTGATGTCAACATGAGAGCTCTTGATGGGCTTATGGGTCCGGTTTATGTCGGAACTGGTTGTCTCTTCCGAAGAATTGCCCTTTACGGATTTGATCCGCCTCGATCCAAAGATCATACTCCCAACTGCTGGAGCTGCTGTTTCCCTAGTAGCAGGAGGAAGAATATTCCTGAAGAAAACCGAGCTCTGCGGATGGGTGATTATGATGGCGACGAGATGAATCTCTCTCTAGTCCCAAAGAAATTCGGGAACTCGACATTCCTCATTGATTCAATTCCAGTAGCTGAGTTCCAAGGCCGCCCTCTTGCAGACCACCCAGCGGTTAAAAATGGGCGCCCACCCGGTGCACTCACAATTCCGCGAGAGCTACTTGATGCATCAACAGTAGCTGAAGCTATTGCTGTTATCTCTTGCTGGTACGAGGATAAGACTGAGTGGGGGTCACGTATTGGATGGATTTATGGGTCAGTCACTGAAGATGTTGTCACTGGTTATCGAATGCATAACAGAGGCTGGAAATCGGTATACTGTGTGACAAAACGGGATGCTTTCCGTGGTACCGCTCCAATCAACTTGACAGATAGGCTTCACCAAGTTCTCCGTTGGGCAACTGGCTCGGTCGAGATCTTCTTCTCTCGTAACAATGCTTTTCTTGCAAGCCCAAAAATGAAGATCCTTCAGAGAATTGCCTACTTAAACGTCGGAATCTACCCATTCACGTCAATCTTCCTTATTGTCTACTGTTTCCTCCCGGCGCTCTCCCTCTTCTCTGGTCAGTTCATCGTTAAGACGCTCAATGTTACTTTCCTAGTCTACCTTCTCATCATCTCCATTACTCTGTGCTTACTCGCCCTCCTGGAGATCAAATGGTCTGGAATCTCACTCGAAGAATGGTGGAGAAACGAACAGTTTTGGCTCATTGGAGGAACAAGCGCTCATCTCGCAGCTGTTCTTCAAGGTTTGCTCAAAGTCGTAGCTGGAGTTGAAATCTCCTTCACTCTTACTAGTAAATCCGGAGGAGATGATGTAGACGACGAGTTTGCGGATTTGTACATGGTGAAATGGACTTCCCTCATGATCCCTCCGATTACGATCATGATGGTGAACTTGATTGCTATTGCAGTTGGATTCAGCAGGACCATTTACAGTGTGATCCCTGAGTGGAGTAAATTAATAGGAGGAGTGTTCTTCAGTTTTTGGGTATTGGCTCATCTTTATCCTTTCGCTAAAGGTCTCATGGGAAGGAGAGGAAGAACACCAACGATCGTATATGTTTGGTCTGGTCTTGTTGCCATCACCATTTCTCTTCTTTGGGTCGCCATTAATCCACCGGCCGGAGCTACTGATATTGGAGGAAACTTCAATTTTCCATAATAGGTTGTGTTCTTCTCAAGAAACACAAAAACATAAAACTTGGTTCTCTTTTTCATTGTATTTAATCACATTCCTTTATTAGATTTTTTTTTTTTTTGTTTCGTTCTGTCTGATGATGAGATGTGGAGATCATGTTAGGACAGAGATCGGCTAAATATAGTTTGAACGAGTGCAGGAACTTAGTTTCTCTCGTTATCTTTGTTTTTATTTTTGTTCTCTCGTTGTATCATTTTATGACATGGATTTATGACATTTGTTTTTATTTTTCTGTAAGGAAATCAAAAATAATTTCCACTTGCTGTAATATATGATTTATGGTGGAACTAAGACAATTTGGAAATACTAAAATGTTTGATTCTAACTAGGTTTTAGAACCCAAAATCCGTATCGTAATTTTTGGTCCACGCAAGAGTACTTTGCTTAATCTTGTTAGATAATGTCAGAAATCTCACATGGAAAATACACTAAAATATTAAAGGGATCATATCATGTATCAAAAAAGTCGTAGGATGGAATGAAGGCATGTCTAATTTATTGAACATGATAGCATCAAAGCATTCGTACAAACACAATAATTCTGTAAAATACCTCTAGACGTGGATCTCCCCCAATCTCCATGACTCCACGTGACAACCATCTCGGAACACAGAGCATTATCGTGGGTACTTTTTCAACAGGAAGCTTGTTGATAGACCTCACAATAATTTCATCATATTAACCTAAACTTTTTTTGTTAACAATTGGATCGACAAGGCTTGCCTTAAAATTCTTATTTAATCTAGCAACTGCGTAGAAGGAAGAAATCAAGATGTCATAATCATTAGCTGGATCATCCTAACCACCAGACTGAAAAGAACTCGGCATATTAACCAAATTCTAAATATTATTACTTGTAAATAATATTTGACCCAGCCAAATATTCATCTTTGGAATTTTAATGTTGATTCTAAATCCAGTACATTTTCATTCGCATTTAAAGGAACTCCATGGAAGATACAATAGAAAATTATTATACTAAGAAAGTGATATATTTGTTATTTGCTCTTTAAGTGTGTTATAATGTCATTCCTAAAACTTTGGATTTTTGTCAAGAACATTAGGGTGAAATTATCCAATCTTAATGTTCAGTTTGTGTTTTTCCAACAATTGGATCCATAGACCTTGATCCATAGCCTAAGACCTAAATCTTAAAATTTGTTTTCTTAATTTATACATGTAACGAAGAAGAATCAAATCTCTAATATCAGAGTCATTAGCAAAATCATCTCAACAATATGAGATTGAGAATTTGCCGTTCGATTTTTCTTAATAAACAAGCATATCATCTAGTATACTAATGATAAAATGAGTTTATAACAAACTAAAAGTATGTAGTGGCGATCTAATAGGAATACAACACGAAACGTATGTTGAACAAACTCTCTACAAACAAGCTCACCATGCAGATAGCATGATCACTCACTCTTGGTGAGAAACAACACACGCATGTCCTAAGCTTAAAACCTTATCATTTAACACATAACTAAGTCGAGAGGTTAAGTATCTCATCAAACCAATCTACCAAACACCAGAAAGATATAGAAAATATGAGGGCTCTTCAAACTCATGTGGTAACCTTCTTCATGTTAGTCGCCATTATCGTAACATCAGCCCAAAAGAGTTCTCACATTCGAAACCACCATGGACTCTCTATCGCCATTGACGAAATGGAGAAAGCTAATTACTTCTCGTTCGTGATGCTCATCAACATGTTACAACCAGTAAACCCTAGATTCTTAGCCAATGTTACATTCTTGATGCCAAAGGACAAAACCCTTTCAAGATCAAACATTATTCACCAAGATGCAGTCACCGAGTTTTTGCTTCGCCATTCGATCCCTTCTCCTCTTCTTTTCGAACACCTTAGTCTCATCCCTAATGGCTCCATTGTTCCTTCCTCTTTACCACATTACAACCTTGAGATCTCCAATGGTGGAAGATCAAACTACTTTGTCAACAATGTCAAGATCATAAGCCGCAACATTTGTAACATAGGATCTATCAAATGTCATGGCATTGATGGTATATTACCGTCTCCAAGATCAATGGACGATATTTCTCATGGAAATAATCACACTTCACCTTCCATTTCTTGCCCTAGCATCCACAATGATAGTATTCACAATAGTTCGGTGGTTCCTGCTGATCATAGTGGTGATCATTATAACGCTCCTCCTCCATCAAGTAGTCCGACTCATCAGCTGCCAAAATCAGAGTCTCCTGGCGCTCGAGAAGGGGATTTCTTACGTTTAATCTTTATTCTTATTCTCGGATTATTAGTGGTCATGATCGGCTTGTAAAGATTAATACAGCCTATAGCACTTATTTATGTCTTCTTCTAGTACTCTCCTCATTGTAGTTTACATACATATAATTTGATCATTAAAGATATCAACTTTACATTGAAAACAGTCACTTCCAATGTGAACTTTTCATTTTTCAGTTTTTTCAAATAAACAATTGGATTCATAGGATTCGATCTATAGTTCAAACTCTAAATTCTATCGCAAAAGTAAATATCTAACTTTTTGATACCTCTCAAGGTATTCACATTTTACAATTTCTTTTACATCCGATTAAAGTGTTAGGAACAAAAAGTTCTAGTAATCGTCATGTTTCGATATAAATGTAAATCTACAAATTTTACATATATTAACAAAACTATGATACATTGTAAAGAGACACAAATGTGTTCTGACTTTTAATGGACCAAAGGGTTCGGGTTAAATCAACTATATTTCGGGTAAAACCGACCCAAGTTCTAAAATCTCTTGCTCTTTTTTTTTCCCTTTCGCAGAGAAACCCTACCAAAACCCTGGAAACTCTGACTGCCTCCATTTCTATGGCAATAGATATTGTTGCTTGAAATTTCTTGTTCATCAAGCTAATTTCTTCCTCTTAAATCTTATCTGCATCATTTTAAAATTTTTAAAAAACCCTAGTCTGCTCACCACTCCCTCGGAAATCTCTTCGGGGAATAAATGGCTCAGAAATGTGCGATTAGTGTCATCTCAGCTATAGCAGCATCCGCTGCTATCGCGCCGTCGAAATTCGCTTCTGCAGATGGACCCTTCACTTTCTCTGGCTTCTCTACTCCTTCGCCTGCTTCGATTCCTCAGCAACAAGGTGTTTCTCCGCCGGCGCCGGACTCTAAGAAAGAACCGTCTGTTTCTGGCGAAGAATCTGATGCTCCTCCACGGATTCGCAACAACAATCCGAGGACGACTTCCGCTGGATTTGATCCGGAAGCGTTGGAGCGAGGAGCTAAGGCTTTGAAGGGGATAAACAACTCTGCTCATGCCAAAAAGGTCTTAGAAATTTTTGTCTTCTCTTGTTCGTTCTGGATTTTAAGAAAGCTTCAAATGGGAATTTCATGATTTTTTCCCTTTAATCTATGCCGAAATAACCATAGAGACTATATATATATTTTATGAGAAATTTCTCAAGTTGACTTAATAGTTTCTTCGTTTATAAAATTCTAAGGTGGAAAAATAAATTATTTCTCGGTTGTTATAATTTCTGTGATGAAGCTTATGGAAGATAGGCTTGAGCTTCAACGTTTCCCATGGTAGAATTCTGGGATGGATGTGGAGAAAATGTTATTTTCCTTTGTTTATAGGTTATGATTGGCCTCAGAGTTGATAAATGTTTGATTTTCTGGTAGGTATTTGAAAGCATTAAGACACAAGAAGAGACGAGGCAAGCTGAGTTTACAGCTAAGGCTCAAGAGTTTAAAGCTATGCAATCCCAAGCTGAAGCTGTGAGATTAACTTAATCTTTTTAGTTCTTTGTTAATATATTTTTGCTTTCATTGTCTGATCATGTAGTACCTGTTTAGGCTTTCTCAAGACGTTTCACATTTTAGGTACTTATATAGCATATATGTCCTTACAATACAACTCTCTGTTACCTATTAGCATTGACTTTGCAACATCGTTGTTACTATTCTTAGCTGTTACAGTTTTACTGCATCTTTCATTATTCTTCTTTACAGATTCTTGGTTTTAAAGTAATGTTCCATTTCACAGGAGAGGCAAAGGGTAATATACGAGGAACAGAAGAAACTTGCTCAGCACCAAGCACAAACAAAATCACAGATGGCCCGCTATGAAGATGAGTTAGCAAGAAAAAGGATGCAGGCATGCAATTCTACAAATACTTCTATTTTATTTAACTTTGAGAAGTTCTCATCTCTCTCATAACTTGTGTTGTATATCTTGTTATAGGCTGAAAATGAGGCCCAGAGAACAAGAAATCAAGAACTTGTGAGAATGCAAGAAGAATCAGAAATTAGGAGGGAAGTAGCTCGACGAGCTACTGAGGAAGAGATTCAAGCACAGAGAAGACAAACAGAGAGGGAGAAAGCTGAGATTGAAAGGGAGACTATCAGAGTCAAAGCTATGGCAGAAGCTGAAGGGAGAGCCCGTGAATCGAAGCTTTCTGAAGATGTCAACAGGAGAATGCTTGTTGATCGTGCAAATGCTGAAAGAGAGAAATGGGTTTCTGCCATTAATACTACATTCGATCATATTGGAGGTCTGACATTAGTGACAATTAGTATCTCTTTATTGTTTTAATTTTCGCTATGGCAGTTTTATGTTAGCAATAACTAGAGTCTGTAAGTAAGTTACGTGTATAGTAGCCTTTTGACCGTCTCCATCTATCTGTAGTTTTCCCTTCTTTCGAGCTAATCTTTGGATGTCCTCATTAGATGCTTTTCTCATTACCTTTTCAAAAGCTGATGAACTCTTTTTCGATTTTTCTAGGGGGCTTACGTACCATTCTAACGGATCAAAATAAGCTGATTGTTGCAGTTGGAGGTCTCACTGCTCTTGCAGCTGGGATCTACACAACGAGGTAAAGACTAAAAATGTTGAGAAAAAAATGCCAATCATGAGTTGTTGTCATTATTGGTAAAGGTACTTAGTCATCTTATAGATTGATTGTTGCAGAGAAGGTGCCAAGGTTATTTGGAGCTACGTGGATAGAATATTAGGACAACCTTCTCTAATTAGAGAATCATCGAGAGGAAAGTACCCTTGGTCTGATGTGGTTTCACGTGCCTTCTCCACGTTGCGAGGTGGTGGTAAGGAGTCTGCATCGAAAAATGGAAAAGGGTTTGGTGATGTTATTTTGCATCCTACTCTTCAAAAGAGAATCGAACAGCTAGCGAATGCAACTGCTAACACAAAAGCCCACAAAGCACCATTCCGAAATATGCTCTTCTACGGTCCACCAGGAACAGGAAAGACAATGGCTGCACGAGAGCTGGCTCGTAAATCTGTATGTATTCTCTTTACTTCTAATGCTTATCATTACTATATTAGCTGTGAAGAGCAGATTTATCTGAGCTTCAAATTGAGATGGTAGTTCTAGGTTGCTCATAGGCATTAACATTGCAGCATCTCAGGTTTGTTACTTTGAGAATCACTCTCTTCCTTTGATTTGTTACCATTCAGGGTCTAGATTATGCATTGATGACGGGTGGAGATGTTGCTCCACTTGGAGCTCAGGCTGTTACCAAGATACACCAACTGTTTGACTGGTCCAGAAAATCTAAGAGAGGCTTATTGCTCTTCATCGATGAAGCGGATGCCTTTTTGTGCGAGTAAGTTCCAAATCCAATGCTGATTGATAATCTTAACTCAAGGAATTTAGTTTAATGTCTAGATTCGACTGAAAAATTGACAGGCGGAACAAAACATATATGAGTGAAGCCCAAAGAAGTGCACTAAATGCACTCCTCTTCCGCACGGGTGACCAGTCCAAAGACATAGTCTTAGCGCTTGCCACAAACCGACCTGGTGATCTAGACTCAGCAGTGTCTGACCGTGTCGATGAGACTCTTGAGTTTCCCTTACCTGGAGAAGAAGAGCGCTTCAAGCTTCTAAACCTCTACCTAGACAAGTACATATCTAAGGCTAATCTTAAAAAGCGGGGTTTGCTCCAAACCCTTTTCAAAAAAGAACAGCAGAAGATTGAGATAAAAGACATCACTGAGGACCTCCTGAAGGAAGCTGCTGCCAAAACAAAAGGGTTTTCGGGTAGAGAAATCGCGAAATTGATGGCGAGCGTACAGGCTGCTGTGTATGGAAGCGCAAATTGCATATTGGACGCAAAGCTTTTCAGAGAGGTCATTGATTACAAAGTCACCGAGCATCAACAGAGAAGAAAACTAGCTGGAAACGATACAGTGAACAAGAAATGAAATCATATAAACTTCTCATCAACATCTGCAGGTGTAGATTTGAACAACACTCAGTAAACTCATAACCCTGAGCTATTCTCAAAAGGGTTTAGGCAAAAAAAAAAAAAAAAAAAAAAAA